>JAOXNN020000042.1:2030515-2059416 GCA_028571205.2 Hydropsyche betteni | reverse complement strand
ACACGCGACATTAGAACACGCGACATTAGAACACGCGACACTAGAACACGCGACATTAGAACACGCGACACTAGAACACGCGACATTAGAACACGCGACATTAGAACACGCGACACTAGAACACGCGACATTAGAACACGCGACACTAGAACTCGCGACATTAGAACACGCGACACTAGAACACGCGACACTAGAACACGCGACACTAGAACACGCGACATTAGAACACGCGACACTAGAACACTCGACATTAGAACACGCGACACTAGAACACGCGATGCTAGAACACTCGACGCTAGAACACATCTACAGTCGTGTGTTCAACTATCGCTTGGGTAAACCAGTGGTTTCGCGCTAAATTTAGAGTTGCCGGTATGCTCGATTTTGCAGAATTTTTCACACAACTTCTACATAACATGCATGAATTTTTACATAATTCATTTCGACTTTACTTAAACAACTCTAACAGTAAGATCAAAATGATCCAATGATCCTATTGGTTAGATTAAATGATCCAATTAGTCAATTAGTGCTTCATGATTTATTTTCGAAAATTTTCGTGGATTCTGTTCTACGCTCACAGTGTCTCAGCGTTATGTGTGCTATTGTCGTTTAGGCGAACGTCTAGGAATCTACCTTACGCATGACCGTTCCGTCGCGAACACTTCAAATCAAAGTATACAAAACAAAATAAAATAATAAACCACATTTCCCAACATTCAAAATGGTCAAAAACACAAATGAAAAAGATCGAAAAAAAAATCGATCTACACGACGAAAGGTTGGCACTCCCTGCACGCGAACGTTGGTGTTTCCTGCGTCGGCCATTTGGTGGCCTCTCTGCGGCGTGAAGCTCGCGGCGGCGGCGCTCGTTCCGTACCGTAAACGCGCTCGGCCGCCATCTCCCGTCTTCCCGTCTCCGAAGTCCACCGGTCAGTATTCGGAGGGGTGATAAGTGACAATAGCGAGGGCGACGCACCACTGACGTTCGGCGCGTTCACGTTTCAGACATGGCGGAGGACCTGGACGTGGAGGCGATGCTGGAGGCGCCCTACAAGAAAAACGTCAGTATTTCACTTTTTACTATCACTGCATATAACTATCTCTCTCTATCTGTATACATTTAGCACCTGTCAATATATCGATTCCCAAATGTTTTCTTTTTCTTACGCGGTCATGGCTGCTAGGCTTTTATATTTATATATATCTAAATATACTAAATATATATATAGTACTCAACTTTCATATATGTGGGAACAATATTTTCATACTTTTGTTCATATTACGATAAAATGACATTTGGCCTCATTTCTTTGTATTTATAGAACTTTGTGGTATTAGTCGAGCTCGCTCCACCTGCCTGACACAAAGAGAGGTATTAATTATCAACAATATTTATATACATTTTTTTTTTATTTTTAGTTCGATACATGCTCTTGTTGAGATTTTTTTCGGTTCTTAAGTACCCAAATATTATAAACTCACTATATGCATATCTGTGATCCATTTTTTTCAGTATTAACATGATTTCATTCTTGAAAAAGATATGTTCCGTTAACTTCACACAATAGTAAAATTTCTTTTTAATACTGCTTTATCTAAATTATAAGTTCATCAGCTATGCGAAAACAAAGTCGAAATTCATTATTGTGATCACACAACTCGCTAACCCTCATCGATCGTTTTCGCTAGCGTCAATGAGTGTTTTTGATTTTTAATTAGAAACGATAACATAATTATAAGCTAAGACATGTCACTGTAGGAAGTGTTCGCTGCCGTTGCTGATATAGTAAATTTTTGTTCAGGAGATGTCCGACGGTGAGCTGCAACTGGACAATCTGACCTCCTTGCCTCACAATCTCATGATGGTGTAAAGTGGCATTTTTTGCAATTCGTATCACGATCGTATTTTTATATTCACATTTTATTTTAGTTAGGACTTATTTTGTTAAATCAATTTACTTTTAACTGCAAATTGAAGTGATAACATTTTCTTTTTTATATAATTTTTCTTTATTGAATTACTGTGGAATGTTTAAATGTTTATAATTCTTATTTCAGTTTGCGGGTCTTGAATATTTTAGTGCTCTTATTTGGAATTTGGAATATGTAGATAAATTAACTTGGATTTTTTTATTAATAACTAACTAGCATTTTTAATACAAATGTTTTCATAATCGTATTATTTGATTGTAAAATATTAAATTCACAAGTAAAAACACAAAAAAGCTGTAGGTATTATTGTTTGAATCTTGTAATATTTAGCTGATGGGGTGTAATCTTTTGCAGAAGTTTTGCTGAGGCTGTGTCTCTGTTGTCATGTCATTAACGAACGGTAAGTTAAGTAACCGTCCTTCCCTTCCTTCTGTTCCTCGATCCCGTTTATGTCTGTCGGACTTCCGAATCCCTCTTCATATTATTCACGATAGAAAGGAATTTATTGCCAGCGGTTATATGTTTTCTGTGCATGGCCACAGATTATTTATACAAGAACAAGAGTGTGCTTTTTAGTTTGATAATTTTTCATTGATGTCGCACTCTTGTTCACGTTAAATTTAAATTCAATTAGTCTTTTATTAACATATTTCAATTTCTGTTGGCGCGTTGCTGCTTGTGGTGGTTCTACTTTGCCTGCTTTGTGTGACAGGACGAGCATTCATCTTCTAAACATCGCAGCGACAAGCATTCGGACCGGCACAAACATTCTGACCGCACCAAGGATTCCAACAAACGATCTGGGTTAGTTTTTTCGCATTTTCATTACATTTTATCTGTCCTTTTTATTTTGTGATAACCCATTGTGATATTGGGATTAACAACCCAATCATTTATAAATAACTCGTGCCTTACTGATTGATTTTCATGACCATTTTAACTTGTTGGTTATTGTATTTAATAACATCAATTACTGATATTAGAATAATAACGTTAAAACTATATTTTGAAATATAGTCTTTTTTCTTGAATAGCCAATCGTAAAGCATGAGTTTGAGTGCGTAATATTAAAAGATTTTACTATCTTGACTTTTATCGTTACGTTTAAATGCTTTTTATTACTTAATTCATTGTTAAAAATAATTAAAGCTATGCAGTAAAGAATTAGTCAATTATTCTTGAGTATTTTGCATTTTTAATTACATACGGCTGCAAATTTAATTATTATAGAAATAATTATAAACATGCTAGAAAAAGAGTATGCGAAATTGTTCGCAATTTTTATGGTAATTCTTTTTTCCTTAAGTGAAATCATGGCTCACCAACTTGGGAGTAGACGGCCCATTAAGCTGACCACTGTTATAAATACTGAAGGTGAAGAAGTGGAAGTAGAAAGACGAGAGGATCCCGAAGAAAAAGCTCTAGCTGATAAAATTATCGGACTTTTCGTTGAAGCTGGATATTTTCAGATTAATCATGAAATTAGTTTGTTTCATAAAATCACAAGTGGAATGATATGGTGTTTGCAATCGGCTAATTACGGTTTCGACACAGATTCTTTCACCGGTTTCGATGAACAGACAAATATTCGCAACAAAATATTTTTATCGGAAAAAATAATACGTGTGCTGTTAAGCAAAACTGTTAAATGCCCTCATGTTGTTCAGCCTCATCAAATTTTAGGTTTGAATGTTGAGCATTTATTTCCTCTTGTTAGGTGGCTCGTTAATCACTGTATTCAATCTCAAAAACAAAGTAAAGATGAATATTTTATGATAGCGTCTCAATATCTAAACACAGAAAAGTTTTCTAGTTCTTTGCTCCAAGCACTTGATATTAAATTTTCATCTTTAAAAAACGTTATAATTTTCTATCAACCGTTTCGAAAATATTTTTGGAATTTTCATAAAAAAAATAAGTGGAGTCATAAGCATACAAAAAATGAGTTTTGTAATGTCGTTTATAAAAATAATGAGCTAAACAGACTTCCTAGTGACAGTGATAAATTAATTCCGGTAACTCGAATAAATTATAGCAAAGATGTTGACAAAATTAAAAGGGAACAACATTATACTAATCTGATGAATGAGATCTTTTCAAATGAAACGACTTCAATTGAGTCCGAAGATCTAAGTATAATCCCTACTGTCTTTTCTAGTATTATTAAACCCTTGAATGCTGTAAAACAAGAAAAAGTCAGTAGTGAGAAAATTTGTACTTTAAATTCAGAAAATCAGACTTGTAATAAACTTAATTCTATGATTGAAAGCTTAGCTAGTCTAGAACAGAAATATGAGGACGTAAAATTATTATCTTGCCAAAAGAAAATTTTACTAGAACAAAAGTCTCATAAAGTTGAAAATGAACTCGAAACACAGAATTCAATAATCGATTTGAAAGAAATCGAAAAGAAAATTGACAGCGAATTTTCTAAATTGAATAATGAAATTGGTGCGCCTACTCGTGAAGATTGGTCGACTGGAATCGAAAGACAAATGTACTATGAAAGATTACAGGAATTACAATCGCAAATTATCATGGCAACCATACAAACCAAACAACATTATGCTCATTACAACACCCTTATTGATATTCAGGCTTATAAAAATAAGGAGATAAACTTGCTCAATTCTGTTATTGAAAACTACGAACGGGCTAAATCGTCCAAAAACTATCAAGATCAATATCTCAATCAATTAGAAAATGTGGCAGAATGGGTTAAGCAAACAAAACAAAAATTGTCTGCGATGCACACAGAAGCTAGAAACAAGAGGAACGATATGCACAAAAAGTGGTCAGTTCTTATGCAAATGGAGAGAGATTACGCTAAAGTCACCCGTGATATAAAAATTGCTGTATCCAATGCGAATACTTATTCCAAGCAAAAAAAAAGCCTATCAGCTTTCTAAATAATTACATAATAGTGCATTTATAACTATTAATTGTCCATGTGATTTATGTGAAGTTAGTCTGTAGTATTTCTTAAATAATAAATTTTCTTGATACGCATAATATAAATTTATTTTGTGGACTTATAGATGTTCGCGTATATTATGTACAAATTGTCATTTTGGAATATTCATACTGTAAGAAAAATGTTAGTTCATATTTTTATTATAGAAAAAACATTAAATGACTACCGAAAATGATGCATGACTTTTTATGTGATTTTTTAGTAGTATTAATTGTATATTGCAATAAATTCGAAAATTTATGTTTAGGTTTTAACAATATAACAAAGTAAACAAATATAGCACATCAAAAAGTTTAATTTCCAAACATAATTTTGAATATTGATGCATAGATTATTGCTAAATGAAAAGAATATAGTATATTTGGCTTTATCATAAATTAAGAAGATATATTTAACTTTATTTCTTTGTAGATTATAATCAAAAGCATTATTAAAATATGTAACCAAAATCATTTTTGAATAAACTCGTGTAATAATATTTTTTTGTTTTATTATATCGAAATAATTTAATGATCAGAAAAATTTACTTTGAATAAATTAATCAACATTGAACATTTCACAGAACTATTTTTATAATTTAATTTTTCAACAGGCGGAGTAGATCAAGAGAAAAAAGAAGATCAAGAGATCGGAGTAGAAGTCGTCGATCCCGTGACAGAGAAGAAAAGCCACGAGAGAGAGAAAGGGACAGGGACCGTGATAGGGAAAGGGAAAAGGGCGAAAGAGAGCGGGACCGAGGAGATAGAGGAGAAAGGGAACGGGACAGGGACAAGGACAAGTACAGGGATAGAGAAAAGGACGTTGATAGAAAAAGTCGCAGACATCGCAGCCGTTCGCGAGATGCAAGACGTGGCATCACCGGAAATGGGGGCGAAGCGAACTCGAGTGGAGTTGAAGATCTGGCTCCAGAAGAAAGAGATGCTCGAACAGTATTTTGCATGCAGTTGTCCGCGAGGATACGCGCTAGGGACTTGGAGGAATTCTTTTCAGCCGTTGGTAAAGTTCGGGACGTGAGATTAATCACGTGTAATAAAACGCGTCGATTTAAAGGGATTGCATACATAGAATTCAAAGACACTGAAAGTGTTCATCTGGCAAGTAGTTTTTTTATGATTTGAATTTTCCCCTAAATTTTTTACGTTAAAGCATGAGCAATATTATAAATTTGATTTTTCAACAGGCTTTAGGACTAACTGGACAGAAACTATTGGGTGTTCCTATTATTGTGCAGCACACGCAAGCTGAAAAAAATAGAATGGGCAATTCTTTGCCCAATTTAGCTCCTAAAAACAATACTGGTCCAACTCGACTCTATGTAGGCTCGTTACATTTCAACATTACAGAAGATATGCTTAGAGGAATATTTGAACCATTCGGAAAAATCGATAGCATACAATTGATGACGGATCCAGAAACGGGCAAATCCAAAGGATATGGATTTCTCACTGTGAGTGATTCATGGCTACTTTAAATTAAATCTGTATTTATCATTGAATTGAATGGCATTATTATAAAATAAATTCTGAGATGAAAAATCTTAACTTGAATTTGATGAAATTTCTATTTATTTTACGCATATGCTAGTAGACCCAAACTATGATAAAATTCATATGCTTGGGGGGAAACAAATATGCAAAATTAAATTTAACTATTTTATATTGTTTCGCATCACTGTTGATTCCAAGCAGTAATTTAGTTCAAACATTTCTTTTCTTGCATTTGTAATTATTATTTCATTGATAAACTGATTTTAATACTTTTCAATTTATTTATAGTTCCATCATGCGGCAGATGCCAAAAAAGCTTTAGAACAGTTGAATGGTTTTGAATTAGCTGGACGCCCAATGAAAGTTGGGAACGTCACTGCACATTTGGAAGCTAATTCAGGCTATCATCGTTTTGATACTGACGAGTTGGACCGTGCTGGTATTGATTTGAGTGCCACAGGCCGGCTACAGCTTATGTTCAAATTGGCAGAAGGAACTGGCCTTCAGGTTAATAACACATATTTTTTATGTTATTTTATGTAATATAGTTATTTGAGTGAGTTTTTTTTATAGGTACCTCCAGCTGCAGCTTCAATGCTTTTAGGTGCAGGTCCTGGACTAGTAGCTGCAACACCTCAAATTACTCCTCCAATCGCTACTCAGTGTTTCATGTTAAATAATATGTTTGATCCTGCAGCGTAAGTATTTCATCAGTATGTTTGTTTTATGTACATCAAACGTTCTTTAAAAACATTTTTTTTTATTTCAGTGAAACAAATCCTAATTGGGATGTCGAAATTCGTGATGATGTAGTAGAAGAATGTATTAAACATGGCGGTGTTTTACACGTGTATGTCGACAAAGCCTCCCCTCAAGGAAACGTTTATGTTAAATGTCCTACAATTGCCACTGCCGTAGCTTCTGTTAATTCTTTGCATGGTCGTTGGTTCGCTGGGAGAGTAATAACTGCAGCATATGTACCTCTTGTTAATTATCATTCGTTGTTCCCCGATGCAATGACTGCAGTCATACCTTTGATGCCCTCTGGAGTCAGAAGAAATGCTTAATTGCAATATAGTATCTGTTAAATGAAAAAGTTCAAATTTAAAATTATTTATTGAAAAAGTGATTCAATATCAAAACTTGATAAACAGTTTAAATGTATATTTCGAATTGTAAAGTAGCCATCAGTCGAACTTTTGATTTTAGTATTTTTTGAAATTGTGTTCAAATTAGAATTCCAACATAATATTGGCAATATTAGTTTTTATATCTTCACTGAGGCTTTTATTTGGACTTGTATAAACTTAGTTTTATAAATTTAAAATTTGCATTGTATTCAATGCATTTTTGCTACTTTTCAATTTTTTTTCATATTTTCTTTCAAGAAATTGTTAGTTTTTTTTTATTATGAATCTGCCAAGTTACTATTTTATTTAATTACATGAATTTCAAACGTGTCAAATATTGAAATTTCGTCAATAATTGTTAACAGTTTCGTAAAAAATGCCTAGTGTTTAATAACTTTGTATTCACCATTTGTGATTAATAGATTTAAGTATGTATAGGAATAAAGTAAATGTTTATAATGATCTGTGTTTTAATCTTATAAAACTCCATTTTATTTTTTATTAATATGCTCACCTGCTTGGGCCAAATTCATTCAAAGCCATCGAAGAAAACAAGTGAATATTTTCACCTTCATCAGTGACTTGCTTTTTTTTCAAAGAGAAGGTTCTAAATATGACCGTTTTGTGAAATATCTAAATATGGATAAAGATGCAAATTCATTCAACTGCCAATATTGTAATTAAGTTATAGTATTTCATAGTCAATTCAACAAAAAATTAAAAACAATTGTCTTCTACAGACAAATCAGAAATAATTTGATCAATATTTTTTCACGCAGGTGGAAAAACTTTCCATCGCTTGCACAAGCTCCACCGTCATCTTCCGACTCACACGGACGAACGGAATTATGAATGTCATGTTTGCCACACAGCCTTCCGCCAATTGGCTACGTTAAACCAACATCTTACTACGCATTCTTCAGAGAAACCGTACAGTTGTGAGGTAATCGCTGTGTGCAGCTGAATTGTCCATATCTATCAAAATTATTTCCATCAATTTTCATTTTTAGATTTGTATGAAATCGTATTCAAGAATGTCTACGTTGATTTCTCATCGCAAAACTCATTGTGACAACAAGTTATACAAATGTGACTTTTGCTCACAAGCTTTCCACCAAAAGGGTTAATGATGATTAATATTTTATTCAAGATGGCTACCGAAAGGCTGAAGGGTTTGGAAAAGTCATAACTTGTTCATTTTAAATCATTTTCATTTTATTTATTTTACAGATTATAGAGCAACCCTTGAAGACTAAAATGGTTATAAATGATCACGGTTGGGTAAATGTTTTAATATATGGCAACCCAGAAATTTTAATTGGAATTTTTTTTTTCACTTGTTTTTTCCAAACCCTTCAGTCTTTCAGTGACCACCTTAATTATTATTATATATTATTATAAAAACAACATAAAAATTAATTTCCCATGATAATTAGGTAATCTTCATCATCATTTGTTTACACATACTAATGAGCGACCTTATGAATGTTATTACTGCAAGAAGCGATTCAACCAACGATCAAATCTCAATTGTCACATAAAAAAGGTAATTTTTTTATTTATTTAATAGAACACTTCAAAATAAAGATGAATTCATAAATATTAATAACAGGTGCATAATGGTAAACGGATGAGCGGTAATTCTAAAGACTTCATGTAAATATTGTAATTAGATTCATATATTTTTTTTGTAAGTTGGCATTAATACAATATATGTTTTACTAATAAAAACAGGAATAAAAATAATGAAAACAATTCCGATCAAGGAATTTCTCTAGATTTTATTGATATATCGAAAATGCAAGCATTATGCAATGGAAGTCAATTGATATATGCCATGTTGGTTTGTAATAACGAAGAGCCTGCTATTGTTAACGTTGTGAGGATCGATAATCCGATTGTTTCATATGTAAGTTATGATTCTGAACGAGGAAATTATAAAGATCAACAAAAAAACTTTTTTTAATTTTTTTTAGAAAATATATCCGATCAAAAGTCAAGAATTATTGAAGCATATTAATATAAGTGAAAATGAGGTAAATTTATTTATTTTTTATATCATTGTTTTGTATAATATTTATTGGAAATCAAATAAACTTGTAGGCGATGAATGATGATTTGAACTATTGGATTGAAGTACACATTGTTGCAGTTATTAAAATAAAAATAGATCCACATTCGAAAACTCATAGTACTGAAATATACAATGCACGTACGTAAAAATAGTTTTGATAATTAATTAATTAAAAAGCAAAGATTTTATTAATTTTACAAACAAATAATTTAGGTGAATATCAAAATATTGGAAGTTTTTCTCCTTACCATGTGAAACCTTATCAAATTTAAAATGAAATATACTATGAAAGGATTTTTGAAGAATATGATAGTTAAGGAAAAAATCACTTGTTTTATGAAAATGTCAAGTTTCTGAAAAAGTAATACTTTTTTCACAATCTTTTGCAGAAAAAATACAGATGTTTTAATTTTATGTTTAAAATATAACCAAGAGACAAATTATGATTGTATTAATTGATAATGAATAAAAATTATTGATGTTTTAATTAATAAAATTAATTATTAGATATATTATATAATATATTTTAACTTATTTTTAGTCAAAAAATAATTGTTTGATTGTTTTTGTTTTCTAATTGTAAGTGAAAATTAGAAACTATTGCATTTATGTATTTTGTTTTACTTTTATCTGCACTTGAATTTTAAAATAATCTTTTTTTTTATTTTTAGCTGATAAGATAACTTAACTGATCAATTTATTTTATGACATTCTTATAACATCGCATTTTCCAATTATTATTTTTTGTGCATGTGTTGAATTGAACTGTTTTGTTCACCTCAACGAAAGTGAAAGGAAATGCAGAGTTTTCAAACGTGTTAACATTTACATAAACACTACTATTATTTTTATATCAATACAACGCGCAATTAAAATAAAAAAAAAATATCTAATAAAGAAACATTTTAAACAACAAAACGTATATTTTTATTCAAATATAAACACTCAACACTTAATCGGCGAGCAAACACCCAATCGACCAATTCAATTCAATTGAACAAATTGACAAAACCCACTTGGAAAATAGTATAGCCGGTTTCGGGCGACGACAACATCATTTACATAATACACTTTTGTACGGAATCGTTCGATTGATTTCTACAATCTGATAAAGAGCTCGTTTCCTATCTGATTGCAATCGACGGACTGCCATTGAAAACCCCTGATTAAAACCGGCTGGGTTTTGTCAACGAAAAGCACCGATAGGAATGTCAGTCGTGAAAATGTCGATGCTTGTGCCACGCTCTTCGTCCCGTGGAGCCTTCGTGCCCGTGAGCTTAATTTTTCGTTTATCTGATATGTTTTTTTTTTTGGCTGAACTTTGGCCTGTCAATTGGTATTGACACATTTATAACCTTGAATGTTTTGGTTTTGGTTAACAGCTGATGGGTAGCTAAACATATGGAAACTATGGATTTTGTACTTTTGAGTTCATTGTTTTCGAATTGTCGCAAAACATGTTGATTATTGATTCTAAGTAATATTTCGAACTTTGTACACTTGTTAATGTGGAAATAATTAGTAAAAATGCAAAATATCGATTCAATGTTTTTATTGCTACTTTGAGAATAATTTCTTTTATAAAACGAATTTTAATCTGACGATTACAGTATAATAAATTATAGTCTTTTGTCTTTATTTAATAATTATTTATTATTCATTCATACAAAGTCCCTAGTACTTACGTTTTACTATGTATAATTATACTATTCGAAGATTATTATAGAAATTATTACATTATCTCTTTTTATTTATTGGAATTATTGATTTATTTTACTGATTGCAGTTTGGATTTAGGAATGTATTATTGCCTAAATCTCCATCTCTAAGGATTTCGGCAAATTATGTATCAGCATCGAACAATGTTATTCTACCACGTTTACCAGTTCCAGCTCTTGATGTTACACTTAATAAATATTTGAAATCAATTCAACCTCTTTTAAGTCCTCAAGAACTCGATGCATCTACAAATCTGGTCAAAGAATTTGGCGCTAAAGGGGGCATTGGCGAAAAACTACAGGTTTTTTTTTTAATTCTTTCAATGAAGTATTTTAAAATTATAATTTGATATTAATAAAATTTAACAGAATCTTTTAGTAAAAAGAGCTACTATGAAGGAAAATTGGTTAGCTGATTGGTGGCTGCATTCTGCATATCTTGATTTTAGATGGCCTGTAGTAGTTTATTCTAGTCCCGGCCTTGTGTTCCCATTTCGAACATTCAATAGCAAAAATGATCAATTTCAATATGCTGCTAAAATTATTACTGGGGCGATGGATTATAAAAAATTAGTAGATAAGTATGTATTTTTTTGTATTATATTACATTTTCATTATCTTATTGTTAAAATGAAATATTATACATATTTTTTCAGTGATGAAATAGCTCTCGACAAAATGGGGAAAGACCCATTAGACATGTCCCAATACAAAAAAATTTTTGGAACCTGCAGAATACCTGGACTCAAAAGAGATTCCTTAACATTTAATAATTCCAATCATATCACTGTCATTCACAATAATCATGTAAGTAATATTTGTGAAAAATTAGAATAGAAATAGAATTAGTCATGTATTATTGATTACTTTTTTCATTACTTTGATTGATTGATTGATTTTGATTGATTTTTCACTTTTGTATTATTGATTTACTTTTTTCAGATTTTCAAGCTGCCTCTTGTCGGTTCAGATGGGAAAATGTTAAATGAAGAACAAATTGCGAAACAGTTGAGTGATATTGCCAATTCTTCTCCACAAAAAACTTCCGATGCTATCGGTGTACTAACATCGGAACATAGAGATACATGGGGAAAAATTTATGAACAACTTGTCAAAGGCTTGAAATTTTTTTTCAAAAAATTAATTAATCTCAATGTATACCATAACTTTCATAACTCATAACTTTTTAGATCCTGTTAATCGATCTAGTTTCAAAGCAATAGAAGAAAGTGCATTTGTATTATGTCTGGATGTGGCTGCTAGTAAAACACAAATGTTACACAAAGAAAAACAAATACGGGCAGCCGGTCATACAATTCATGGTGGAGGAAGTGCATATAATTCTGGTAATAGATGGTTCGACAAAACTTTGCAGGTAAACTAATTTTAAAGGGCATATTCGATTAATTTATGTATGTATATTATTCAAAATTAATATTATAGTTTATCGTTGGAGAAGATGGCATAAATGGTTTGACTTATGAACATTCGCCAGCAGAGGGTCAACCTGTCGCTATATTGATTGATCATGTCGTTGATTATGTGTAAATATAAATTTATGTTGATTGATAAATTATTTTAATCGATACGTAAATGTTTAATTTGTTTTATAGACACAAAAAAGATTTACCCGAAAGACAGCCTTCCTCGTCTGTACCTAATTTTGAACGTTTAGACTTCAATATTTCGAAAGAAGTTAAAGATGCTATATCTAAAGCTAATGAAAATGTTGACAAGTATGTATATATTTTAAAAGATAATTGTTTGTATTTCAATATTGTATGAAATTATGTCAATTTTTTGTTAGATTAGCAAAGGATCTAGAATTGGATTGTTTCACATTTAAAATGTATGGAAAAGATTTCATCAAGTCTCAAAAGCTCAGTCCCGATAGCTTCATTCAAATGGCTATGCAATATGCTTTTTACAGGTAAAATTTATTGTAGAAGTTTTGCTATTATATCGTATTCAATTTGATTTATATCGACAGGTTACACGGTGTGCCTGGCGCACATTATGAATCGGCAGGAACTCGTAAATATATCGGGGGTAGAACTGAAACTATTCGTTCATGCTCTGTAGAATCAATAGCTTTCGCTAAAACAATGCTAGATTCGAAATCTAGTCTCAAAGAGAAGGTTCAAACATTGAAGGCTGCAATTAAAGCACATAAGGATTATTCTGTTGAGGTAATAAAAATTACATAAAATAGAACATTTAATAAGAACAATTTCATAAATTCTTAAAAAAACATTGCAGGCTGTTAATGGATTTGGAGTCGATAGACATTTGTTAGGGTTAAAATTAACAGCTTTGGAAAACGGAATGGAGGTTCCTAAACTATATTCTGATGCTGGTTTTGTTAAAAGTGCTCATATGCGCCTATCGACCAGCCAGGTTTGAATAATTTGTGTTTAACCCTAATTACTATATAAATGAAATTGTATTAACAGTTTAATAATGTTTAAAGGTGGCAGCTAAATTTGATGGATTCATGTGTTATGCTCCACTAGTTCCCGACGGTTATTCAACTTGCTACAACCCTCGTGCTAACGAGATAAACTTTGCAGCAGCAGCTTTCAATGCGGATCCAAATACGAGCGCACAGAAATATAGACAAGCCCTTGAAAATTCATTGATTGACATGCACAATGTATTATTACAATCCACCCAATCGAAATTGTAGACTTTTAGAAATTGAAAATATTTTTTAAGATGTACATACATATTTTTATATTTTTACAGAGAAAATTTTAATATTCAAATTTATGAAAAAACTGTATTTTAAATGATAATAATATTATTCAAGGATTTTTTTTAATTTGATTTTTTATACGGATGATTGAATAAATTGTGGTTTATGATTCATGTTTTAAGTAAAAATAAGAGATTAATTTTTAAATATGCATATTTTTGGATTAGGGGTAGATACTAGTGGTTAACCATTTTTGTTTTTGCGAAATGATAAAAACTTATTCTTTTATTAAAAAGTGACACTTTACGTTAATATGTTGACTGAACTTCCTAGATTACATCATATATATTTTAAATGCTTATTTTTTTGAAATATTTTCATTTTCAAGATTTCATAAAAATTTAAGAAAATTTCATACTTGTACCAGTAATTGACTATTTTCGAAAATAGTGAAATTAATAATTGAAAATTCTTGAATTAGTAAATGAATTATATTAAAATCAAAAGTACCAAAGATGACCACTTAATTACTGTTTAATATTTTGATAAAAATACAAAACAAAAAGTATAAAAAAATAAATAGATATTTTAGACAATGGAACAGAATACAGGTTAATTTATTAATTCAGGTTAGTTTCAATGGAAAGCCACTGCTTATTATTACATGGCTCATTTTCTTCTGTGGACTCTTCATTTTTTTCGCTATCTGAAATTTCATAATTAGAATTTGAACTCTCAGATGAATGTTGTATGACTTAATTGAATCTTGGGTTTTTTGGTGAGCCTTGTTTCCTTTTACTGTTTTTTTCTCTTTTACTTTTTCGCCTCTTTCCAATCTGTTCTTTTTTTAATTGTTCATTGACCTCTTTTTTATGAATCTTGTTTTTAAGATAATCTTGAAAAGAATTTATAGATACTACACAAGGCAACTTTTCTTCCTTTATTTTGTTTTCCTGTGGTTCTTCGTTTTCCATTTTTGGAAAATAAAAATGGTTTTTAAATGAACTTGGAACTACATGTAGATTACTATTGCAAGGATTTACACAAGAGTCATAAGCGGTTCTTTGGGATACATTTACTTCGTTTACACTCAAAGGACTGAGATTGTATTGATGTTGCTCGAAAGAATTACTGTCATCGTGACAAATCTCTTCTTTATGACTTGAAAATATCTCGATATCATTTTTTTCTGGAAACCATACTGCTGAAATAGTATTGTGCGCAGGTTCATCGATTGGAATGGATAATTCGTTTAATTCAATGTGGATTCTTTTCCATAATTTAAATAATGTTGTATCCTCTGTTGCCCCATTCCATATTTCTGTTGAGGATCCAAAAGCGTTAAGTTTTTCTAACTCAATATTATCGCTTAAGAAATTGAGGCCTTGTTTTAAGTAATGGATTCGCGCCTCTCGTGTTTCCCTATTAATTTCGATTTTAGGTTGTCCTGATATAAAAACTGCTTGTGGATTCCATGGATATAAGCCACATTTTTGGAATCCGTTACGCAGAATGAGTTCACTTGTTGATTCTTCAATGACTTCTTTAACTATTTTCGCGAAATCCTTCTTTAATATTGGAGTTTCATAATTCTCGGACCTCAATTTATGAACTTTCTCCCTCCAGCCTTCTTCAAGGGTTCTGAAAATAGCAACATCCATAGGTTGAAGTAGGTGGGTTCCATTGGGATATAAGGCTACTAAAACAATACCGCGACTCTCACAGAACTGGCTTGTTTGCAAGCTTAAATGTGAAGTATGCCCATTCATAAAAAGAATTACGGGTAATGTAACCTGTGTTTTTACCAACCACGGGTAAAATAAATTAGTGACGAATTCGAAAAAAGTTTCGCTTGTCATCCAACCAGAGTCGCTTCTGCTCAATCCCCATTCTTCAGGAAAATTGTCAATAATTTCAGAAGATATACTTTTGCCTTTGAATACCACTGTTGGGATTGCAACTGAACCACTGGCACTGACTGTTATTAAAACTGTTAAACTTTCATTTTCATTTGCATTTGTTTGTTGGGAAATAGTTTTGATATCTCTTTTTGCTAGCACCCTGTTATCTTTAGGATTGAGGAAGAATGCTGTTTCATCGCAATTAAAAACCCGTGATGGGTCATCTAAAATTTGTCGAAAATTGTTTTCTTCTAAATAATAATTAACTGTAGAAAACCAGTTCTGTATATCAAAGTTAGTAATTGGTGAATGTGAGATGGTTAAGTTTTGGGAAATACATTTTGATATTATAGGGTTTCTACGTAAAAAAGACTTTAACCATGTTCTACCAGGGCGATCATTTTTAAATGGGTTTTTTCGTTTCATTCCTATGATGAAGCGTTGCACGCTGGTTGTAAGTTCGTCTGTTGTAACAGGAAAACCAGCCGCAGACATTTTTCTTACCCAGTGGGATATTATTTTATTCTCTTCTGCTTTACTTAAAATTGGAGGAGGTCCCATCTTACTTTCTAAAGGTAATTTTCCATCTACTTTGTATTTGAGGGTTACTCTTGGCACACCGAATATTCGTGCAGCTTCTCTTATGGGCGTTTTGTGCAACCGAACATTTTCAATGGCTTCTTTCATAGTCTGTTCAGAATAGTTTCTAAAAGATTTCTTGACTGGATGAGACATCTTTAACTGAGTAATTTAGTAATCTGTAAAATAAATTCCTAAATAAATAAGCTTCAGAAACTACCTTGCAAAAATAAACTGAAAAAGTACAGTGAACATAGAAAAATTAGAGGTAGATTCCACGCGATTATTCTTAATAAAACATTTAAATTTTTATTAAGTATAGGGTAATAGAGTAATGACATCAGTAATGGTTCATGTACCTGTAGTTAACCACTCCTAAGAATAAAGTAAAAATTAAGCTGTAAAAAGACTTATCTATCGCATCTTTTCCGAAAAATTAACATCTTTAAAAATCTTAATTTTTACGTTTTCCTGAAAAGAGGTCAACTACGTGGTCCACTACTGGTATCGTTACCTTATTTCACACGTAATTCATGTATTATGTGGGTAAAAAAGATTTTGGTACATCCGATTTTCATAGATCCAACGAAGCGGCACAATATATAAACAAATCGTCAGCTGTCAAATTGGGTGGATTTCTATCTAGTGTAAAGCGCGATCTACACTATTTTGAAATTCCATAACATAACGTTACTTTCACTTTTCAATACTATTGCGTCCACACAATTACGCTGGGGAACATACGAATATTTATTTACTTATATTTGCATTGATTATTTTATAAATTCAATTAAACATATATATATTTTTTATTTTTCTTACGAATCGTTAATTGGCAATGGTTCTTCAAACATAGTGAGAATGGACTTGTATGTGTTTCAGTTTCGCTTCGTTATTTTTTTTTTTGAAGAAATATGATGCGACAAAAAAGGTTTCGAAATATATTCTTGAGCAGGGCTTTGAACAGGAACTGAACTGTAACCGAAATTTTTGCCAGAACGAAAACCGGAACTGAACCGAAAAAAATATTGGTTCATTCCGGTTCAGCGAAAATATTCGAATAATTGAATATTTGAATATTTTTGAAAATTGTTATCGTTTTTTAAAAAATATTTTGTAACTTTTGAAAAAGTCGGTTTTATGAGCGTACGGTTTTTTTTTTTAAATTTTGTTTTTTAAAAAACATTTTTGTAATTTTTAGGAATGTTGGTTTTTGTTAGTGTAGTTTTTTTTAAGCTCACAGTTGAACCAAAAAGTGAAACCGAACCTAAATATGTATATTTTTTGTTGAACGGTTACGAAAAAATTACGATTTGAAGTTCTGGTCTGAGAGTCGTGTTGGTACTAATTGATTCTATATACATATGAGGACATGGGAATCTGTATATTTCAGTAGAAAAATATAAAAATAAAATATTTTATTAATCATTAAATTCATAATACATACTTATAAATTTAGGACGGGCAACTGCTCCCCCATGCCTCCCCCAAATAACGTCCCCGGTCTTATGCACCAATGTCATGTGCGCTAGTGTAATTTGAGCGAACGTCTGACCACCCCATAAATTACATCATCATCATTGTCGACTCTTTTTCGAGCAAGGCCTCCTCATCAAATTTTGGGGGTCTAGGCTGTATACCTTATCCGAGAGCCCAACCTCGTATCGAATAAATTACACGAAAAAAGAAAAAAAAAAACATGTCTAAACGTGAAACACTTTACGTTGGCCAACGTGTCCGGTTGACGTTGCGCGACGTGGAGTGTTGCAGTGGCGCTGAAGTTGTCGCGCGGCACACAGTTCACAGAACGGTTCATTCGAGTCTCGATCTTCGAATAGAACACGATGGTGAGTATTACCTCGGACTACTGAATGAAAACGAACGCGACGAACGTAATCACAAACGAACTCATTACAGCCGGCTTCACCCTCCGCCACGTCCGTCGGCTCCGGCGGCAGATCGCCAGGAAAGGGGGCAGCGCCTCGCGCGGGGGGCGCGGGGGGAGGCGGGGGCACCGTCCGCCAACGCAAAGCGGCCCCCACGACAGCCGCCAGAAACCGCAACACTGGCACGTCTTCGGGGGGCATGTGGAGGTTTTACACAGACGACTCACCCGGAATCAAAGTGTACGTTCTCTTCGAGACTTTCACTCGATTGAGTTTTTCTTTGTTATTTTAATTTGGCGAAAAATTAAATGGTCAGAATTTTAATCATGTTTCGGTCATAATAAAATGTTTAATTGTCAGAATAAAATAATAAATGTCAGAATTTAATAATGAAAGTCAGAATATGTCAGGTTAGGTTAAGGTTCTTAATATTATTCTGACCATTTAATATAAATTCTGACAAACCCATTTAAAATTCTGACCAAAACATGATTAAAATTCTGACCAGTGTTCTCATTTATTTGAATAAATTCTGATAAATGGGATAAAAATTCTGACCAAAATCTTATTTAAATTCTGACCGTTTAAATATTAGCCTTTTAATTTTTGTATGCGATTTTTCAGAGGGCCAGTTCCGGTTTTGGTTATGTCGCTGCTGTTCATCACCTCAGTCTTCATGCTTCACATCTGGGGCAAGCTGACTAGAACGTAGACGCGAAGAAGTATGCCTTTTCGTATTCGTTATCCGGGAGCGTGTCGAGACTGCGAGTGTGATTTATGAACAGGACGGTTATGCTATTATGAACTATAAAGTGGTGGTCGAACCTGCGTTGCCAGCATTTAAGTGTTACGATCTAATCATTCCTCATAATATCATTTTTTCATGTTGAATACTATTATTCTATATTTTAAAAATTGAAAAATCAAACGTTTAAATTTGTATGGATTATTTAATAAAATTAAACTGATATATATTATTTTTTCAATTTTGGATTTTACTGATTTGTTATTCGGTTTGTACAATGTAAGTATATTTGAAAATTTTCAGACAGACTTCAGCGGTGTTATTTTTCAAACACAATTTTCTATCTAGTTTCTGACCAGAAATTTATATTTTCAAATTTGAGATTTTTTCTATTTATTTAAAAAAAAAACTATCTCATTAAGATTCTATAGAAATAAAAAGCAAGTTTAAAGATTAATGTTTATTATATATTCCAGTTTTATAATTGTATCGATAATGATATAAATTTGAATGAAATACAATTCATTTGGGAATAGATATGTTCTCTGGGTATATAAAAAAATAGATAAACAATTAGTTATCCTTTATACTTCAAAATAAATATTATATAAATAAAATAAGATGTTAAAAATTATTTTATAGGTTTTTTTAAAATTCCTATATTTCTCAAATATTTAACTATGAATGGTGTTGCAGTAAGTGTAATACCAATTCTAACCGGGGCGAAAACTTTATGTATAGCATATGCGACGACAAAGGTTCCAGCGTTAGTTGCAACTTTTTTTGAAAATGCAGAATCCATCAGATTAAAATATTCCATCCAAGCCATAACATCTAGGCCACTGAAAAAAAAAATTGTAAATCAAAAACTATAAACAAGAATTTTGTACATCAACAAGAACTAATATTAATTGAATAATTCTATTTATGATTAAAATTATTCTATTTGGTTATAATTCATGCAAACTTCATAATAATAATTGATGAGTACACATTAAAAAATCAGAACAATGATACACTAAATTTTACAAATTTGATATTCACAACGGAAATGTTTTCTACACCTAAAACGAAAAATAAACAATATAATTTTGAAACAAGTATATACCTAGAAACGAGAAGATAGCAGACGCCCAAAGAAGCTAAAGAAATAGTCACATGGAATACTATTACAGTAGAGCCGTAAGCGGCTACGGCTTGCTTCAGTTTTTCTTTACGACTTAAAGACTTCCCAATTTCGTTAGAATCTTTTGTACCATTGCTCATCGACCTTATACCATTAACATATTGCGATTTGATACAAGAAAGTTGGCTATTTGAGAAAAAACATGTTTTTGCAGGCATTAATATCGAGGCTCGAGTGTGATACAAATTTATTGTACCTGAATTTCTAGCCGTTCCATGTATACCTCGACCATAAGTATTGCGCAGATTCAAGTAGTGTGAAGAGTGAAGGTGATCGGACAAATATTTGTAGCCTTGCCCCCATTGGGACCCGGGCATTCCCAGAAAGCCTTGGCGTCCCCCACCGAAAGGGGTCGGCACGTTGCTTTGCATGCTCGACGATAGACTGACAGCTCCGCAACAATCATACGGGCCGATGTGAGGGTCTGAATCGAGAGTCACGTCGATTTTTGTCGGTTCCCATGCATCGTGAGAGGCCAATACGGAGCCAGATATGTCTCTTGTGCGCATCGGCGAAAAGCGGCCTATTTCTGATGCGTTTATGTCCTGTACGTTTTCTGGGAGTTTTAGAGGAGCTGCATTCGGTAGGGCACGTGGAGCGGTCATGTGTAATTCATTCTGAACAGTTTTGAGGCCTGGAAATTTATTAAACATCGATAAATAGTTGGAATAAATAATAATGATAATTTATCAAAATAATTTTTTTTGTATAGAATCAATACGGAATTCAATAATAATGACCAATATCTATCGATATAATTTTAATGAATTATTCGTGTTGACGAATTATTGTTTGTGCATTCTAAAAAAATTGGAAACAGGTGTTTAAATAAAAAAAAAATTAAGACGCAATATTTATTGTTTTGTTTGTATTTTTAGAACACTGCAATTTTACACAGAAATGTTTGTTGAATATACTACGCATTAATTATTAATTTTCATCAAATATGTGCTATTATATCGATTGTTTAGAATTTAATGTTAAACCAAGTTTAATTGTTTATGTTTCAATGATTTTTTAATAATGAAAATAATGTCATTGATAATACAAAAAAACATATGATTTCCATATTATATAATTTATGAGACATCAGGTTTAGAAAGTCACCTTTCGATTTAATCATGTGACAAATAAATTACATTTAGATATAGATTTATTGTCCAATAAAAAAAAGGCTTAATAATAAATAAGTCATTAATATATAATTATGATTTCTATAGAAATTAATCAAAAATTAAATTCTAATAAGAATCTGTTGAAATTTCTATAAAAAAAAAATGCCATACTGCACTCAAAATACTCAACAATTGCAGTCATAGACTTTGTCTTTTGTAATGAACAAAGTCGTGGGATAACAACGAACGAATCATCCAATCGTTACTTCCAATCAAGATTATACAAATTTTTCTTTTATTTAACCATTATTTCACGTGAAAACTACATTTCGCTTCAAAATCAACTAATCCAAAACTGCGTAATAACGAATCGTCGATGAACAACTAAAAACAGGCCTAATTTACATCCAATTTATTTACACGCGCTTTCAAATTAAACATAATTATACCCAAACATAACTTCAATCAAACGCATGAATTACTAAGAGCCAAATTCAAGGTTACACCACAATCCAAACAAACTCATTATTATATTAAAAAAAAACTGGTAAATAGTCATTATAATATTATTATAGATCAAAAAACTACCTGAAGCAGCAACCCTCACACCAGCCCCGACAGCCCTATAAGAGCTCATGATGCACAACAACCCTCCGACGAAATGCGAGAGACGAATGCAACCAGCACGAGGACTGAACGTGAACTGACTTGACCCTGCCGCTTCCGAAATGACAACTCGGCTGTCAATTGAGTCAACTTTGACATCCCGTTGTTAGATGTCTCGCGTTTGTGGGCATAAGTGATTTATTGTTATGCATGTCGGCTGTTTTTGTAATCGTTGGAAATTGTGTCGATTTCGGCATTGTTTGTGGCGGGCGATTCGAAATGGGTTTGCAGATGCGAGGGTTAGCGGGTGGAACCGGTTCGTTTTCAATGTCACTTTGAAGAAACAAGTTCACGGTGTGGCTTTTAATCGTTCGCCGTTATTTTTCGAAGTGGTGTAAGCGCTGGGTTAATTTTGTATTGGGATAGTTAGATATAATTGTGAGACTAATCTCTAAAGGATTATTATTTTTATCGAATTTAAAACGGCGTTACGAATTTTCGTTATGAAAAAGTTATAGAATTAATGTTCATCCCCGAAAGTTGCCCCACATGTTATAATTTTCTCCCCGCAAGGTTTTTACCCTGTGGAATAGCATTCGATTTCATACAATTTCAATATTCGTGGAAAATCAGGGAATTAACTTCTAATAAAAAGACATAGGAGTAGGGTGAACAAGGATTAAAATACAACTAAAGGAACGGATGCGTTTTATTAATATTTTGATAAATCAATCGTTTTTGTTTTCGTAGTCGTAAAAAAGTATATTTTACAATTAACCAAGAAAGAGACCAATAAAAGTAGTACGGTACTGGTAAAATCAGTATGAAAATCAGTATTTGTTTCAAAAATAAATAATAAAAAAGAAATATACGTAGTGTTGTATATATTAAAAAATTGCATCACTGTACATACACGTGAGGAGAGTCAATTTTCTCTTGTTAAGTCCTCAACGTAATTGCAAATATTAAATGAATGCTAAATCTCTATCGCACGTGTAACTAACTATTGTAGAAAGGACCTTCGGATGGTTAAATTTATATTATATAATGATAATGATAACGTCTGATTGTGAAATAAAATGAAATACTCACATGAAAATTTATTTATTGATTATAGTAAAATTCTTTGTACATCTTCTATATATGTATACAGCTTCTTAACATTTCTCATATCTTGCAAAAAAAACCAAGTAGCCCTTTTTTGGCAATTGCAAAGAAAAATTATTATCATAATTGCGTTTCATTAAAATAAAAATTTTTTCAAGTAAAATATACTGACCAAAAATAAACTATTTAAAACAGAAGTTTTCAAATACTTATTTTTGTGGTATTTATTATATATTAAAATAAATATCATTAAAATAATATCACTGGTATCGTTAAAAAATGAATACATATTTTAAATATTATATGTTGGGTGTTTTGTATTTGCTCGAAAGATTATGTTTGATATTTATGAGAATATTTCCAAAAATAAGTCTATCATAAAAATCACTAAAAAGTGAATGTCAAGAAACAATAATACATGTATAATTCTTAAAGTTAAATTTAAATAATCAATTGTGAATTTTAAGTCATTTTAAATGCAGTCATTTTAAATATTAAATTTTGACAAAATACTGGTCAGAAATTATTTCTTAAAATTTATTAAATGATAAAAGCATTATCTTGAATCCAAGACAAGTGGTTATTGTCTTAATATTGTGCACAAATTATTGGCAAATAAAAGCTTGATAATAGGAGTTAATTAAAACAATCTAAGAAAATTAATTTAGTAATATATAAAAATTTGGCAAATTACGTTGAATGGAAAATGTTGGTCATTAATCGATAATGTGCACAAGTTTGTATTAATTTTATGAATATTCATATAAAATGGGTGAAAAAATACTTTTTTTTTAATAATTCACAGAGAATACTCATTTTTGGTTTCATAGTTAGAAACACACATTATGTTCGTTTATGATAATCTTTATAATATAAGGAATCAGTAAGATATCGCAAATATTTACAAATAGTAATTATAAAACATGAGAATGTACATTTCAGATTCGCATAGCTAATAACATGGGGTTCAAGACACATATAGCACAGTAAATTTGATTAACGACATAATTTTGAAATATAAAATTTGAAAGCTCATTAATTTATGGACGAAAAATTCGAAATAATGCCTTTGTAGAAGTTTATTTCGTTTACTTAAAAGTAATTTGGCAGCCGTAAATGTCACATTCCACGAATACACTGAGAATTTTTAAAAGTGATAATAAGTACGTTCTATATAATACACCTAAAAATTAGTTTAAAAACAGAAATATATTACATGCAGTTCAGTAAAAAAAAAAATGCAATTTTTGTTCGTTTAGTTTTCAAAGAGTCATTTATCAGCACCAAACATTCTTAAAATTTAAAAAATCTATATTGAAAAGATTAAAATATGTGTATTAAAATGAATATTGTATTTAATACTAATAATATAATCAGTCTAAATTTAATTAATATAAATACACATGAATAAAAACAGTTTTATTTGAATTAATTATTTGATTAAAGTATAAAATTGACAATTATTTATGAAGGGTACTGAGTATGTATATAATTGACCAAGTTTATTTTTAATTAAAAATATATATAAACATCACAAATTATGATACAAGATCAAGCATATTGTATATCGAATTTATTAAAAAAAATTGATATGTTCAGAATTAATATAAAAAAATATCCAAAAAACAAGTATAAAATATGTATAAAAAAATAATTTTCATTAAATCAGTATAAGTGAAAAGTTGTGTTATGTTTTAAATTCATATTACTTATAGATTGAAAATATAACGTAATAAAATATATATATCATAATAGCGCTATAACTAAGCTCCGAAAATGTATACAAGGCATACACTTGATCATCACAATATCTTAAACTGAAAATTGATTTACAATAGTTCTAAACGTACGACTCAACTCTACGACCCTGTATCCTGTCGAAGAACTGTTTCCAAGACACAATAGTCTTTCCAGACCAGATCCAAAAGCTCGACGTTATACCGACAATCATCGCCATCAGATATTTGATCATGAATATCTCGAATATAGGCCTGTGAGCTTGAGCACGAGCTCTGGCACCGATGGGACATGGGATACTGTACGGACTACGTTCACATATGTCACTGTGCCACGTAACCATCCAACTACTCATGTAGGCCTGTTCGTAGAACAGACAAGCTAACACTATCAGTGCAGGTACAGTATATAGAACACTAAAAACTCCTATGCGTATCATCAATTTTTCTAGCTTGTCAGTTTTGGTGCCGTCATGTTTCATGACGGTGCGGATGCGGAATAATGATACAAAGCCAGCCAGCAAAAAGACGGTACCCAGGGCCAGATATACGAACAGCGGTGCTAGTACGAAGCCACGGAGAGCTTCGGCATCCCATACTCCGACGTAGCACACTCCTGATAGTATGTCTCCTGAAACATTAAAACAAACATAATTAATTTTTGACTTAAAATAAATCGATTATAAATATAATATGTGCTTTGACTTAGTGTAAAAGTTATTTAACATTTTTAAAGAATTTTATTGAATAAGTTATTCAATTTGTTTTGAATTTGAATAATCGATTGACAATGAAAAAGTTTCAAAGTTCATTTAACTTTTGAGTATTAAACTGATGGATTTTAAACACTAAATGTATATGTCACAGTTCAAGTGTTCACTTTTGTCTATTTTATACCCATACTAGTTTGGGTATACTCAAACTGTCAATTTTAGTTTGAATGTCAACTGTCAAATTTTACTTACATCTAATTGCGTTTAAACTAAAAACAGACGTCATAAGTATCATGCATGGATTAGGTTAGGTTAGCGTTCTAGCTTGAGTTGTGAAAACTTGTTCAAAACAAACTCGAAGTTCAAACTGACACGACGGGTAGACACTACGCGTATTTCACGATCATTAGTTGACATATCAATTTTCACCTTCATAAGAGCTTTATCTGAGTGCAAACAACTTAAATTAACAATTGGACTAGAGCTGTTACAAGGTGTACCTATAAACAGACTAATTTGTTCGTGCATAAACGAAGTGGACACTCAAACTGTAACATATACACCAAATTCGACGTTGAAAATATAATTGATTTTCATCTACGAACTACCACCTTTAGGGGAACTTTCTTGGTACTATAAACTGAAGAACGTGTATATTTCGCATCCGAGACGTTAGCCGAGCATATCAACACATCCGGCAAGTAATTGCCCGAGTAACTATGAATTATTTAACACGTTTTAGCCCATCGTGTCTCTATTACTTCGCAAGAAGACTTCATATCGAAGAAGCGAGAAGGAATCGTGCGAACGACAAAAGGCCGATTCGACGAGCTGAGAATAAGCAATGAAGACGTGTCACCGTTGAAAAATTCGTACATGTCCACAATGGGAATCGATACGAAGATTTAATGCAGTCCAGAGGTGCCAATTTGTATATTGAAAATAACGTATAAGTTTTATAATAAGTATGCTCGTTTTTTCACGTTATCCAATCGATCGGAGGATGCGAAAAAAATTACAGAGTAATCGAAGAGATCCGGATTGGAAATGAAGGATCTGAATGGCCGATCTTCCGAAAACGATCCGTGAAAAAAATTGAAGAGGTTCACGTGCCTGCAGCGGTCGTTTCTGCGATTCGATACACCTGCTTTGCTGGATACGTGATCAAACAGAGTCTACGTGATCGGTTCTCGGTATTTACATCCGTCGTTATGTATCTGTAATATTATATAATGCACCGAATGGATCTTCTGAATAATATAAAGCGATAAATTTTGATGATCGACAATGACTATCATAATCCGAGATGTGCGTACGAGAAATCTATTTTACGATAGTTTGTATTACGAATCTGTTGTATTAAACTGAAGTACCGATTTTGATAAAGAAATAATGATTTAGTCATCATCGTATATAACGTATATTGCAGGATAAGGTTTTTTGGTAAAAGTGGCGTACCGCGCATGAACGTACCAACCTCCAAAGCGATGATACGCGTTTATACACGTACATGTATCTATACTCATTCGCAGTTTGACATTTGATCGTACAAAACTTTTTGTTCAGGTATCGAAGCAGTATCATTAGAGTATTCAACACCACGATCAATCCATCAACAAAAAATCCAATTTCATTCGTTTCGATCGATGTTTTGGATTAGGTTAGGTTGGGTTGGGTTCAGTTCGTTTCGTATAGAAATAACCAACTGACGTTTATAACGTTCGCAAACATCAAAACATGGATGCGAATGTGTGCGTGAACGCAAGATACCAACTTAAAACTTGATTTGGAAATTTTTGAAACTTTGAAATTTTGGAAACTTTAACTGGATTTGTATATGTATGTGTTTCACTGCTTGGGAGGTTGGTACGTTCATGGACGATACGCCACTTTTACTGGGTTTTTTTAATGTACTGTCAAAAGTTATCATAAGACAAAGCAAGGAAACTTTGAGTTTTGAAAACTATACCTTTAATAAGATCAAGCCATCGATAAATATTGAAAATTTTATTGAAATAATTCATCTGCATTAGGGACTCGTACAACACGTTTAAAAAAAATGAACGAAGTTATGCTTTACTAATTGTTATGCATATAAGATATTTATTGACACATTTGCATTTCAACACGAATAAATACTTAAATTTAAGAGATTTTTCTGAAACCACGTATCCGCGTTATATACAAGACCCAAGTGTATTCAGAAAAATATCAACGACAATCGTCAAAGTCACGAAACCCCAAACATCAACTTTCTACTACCAATAATAAGAATATGCTAATCAAACATCATCCAAGTAAGGGGCCACGATCGAATGAGTCACGTTCATGCGTTTCGCCGAACAACGCCGGAGCAAATCTTCCATTTCTCCCTCACGTCGACGAAAACACTTATATCCCATCCACCCCGAAAGTCGTAAAAGTCGGTTAAATCACGAGGGGACACTCTCGCAGGAAGCGGGCGGACATTGCAGCGCGAGTGGTTCGTTCGATCCGTAAAAGGTTTCATATCAGAAAAATACGACGTCGAACTTTCGCACGCGACCCGAGTCGTTGAAATGCCGAAACGGCGAGACTATCTGCCGATTTTCGCGGCCATTGTATGCAAATTCGGCGGCTCTTGATGGTGCCGACGCGCGTGACGATGAGCCCGGAGACGGCCGACGTCTAATCGAAGGTTCGAAGCGTTGCGAAGTCGGTTCGTGGCGGGAAAAGTGCATTTGCATCTCGGGCGACGTGGTGAATGTTGGGTTGATGAGAGGTTGCGTTTTTTTGTAGATTTTGAGATACATATGGTCGGTGAAATTATATGACGTTATAATTCTATTAGTATGTAGGCCCGATGTTAATAACATCGGCTGTGAATTGATAACTATACTATTACGTAATAAAATAAAAATTATATATATGTATGCAAACGAACGATTATATTATTTAATTATTTATTAACGAAATCTATTATATGTTATTCGAAATATTTTCAACAATGTTATGAAGATATCATGAAAAGTAATAAACATACTATTACGTAATTATTGCGCTTTTTTAAAATTAATTAATTAATTTTAAGCATGATATTATAGACGTTAAGTGTATACGCATAAAGACCATATTAGAATGATTTTTAATAATTTTATAGTATATATTTTAATAAAAAAAGGACACGAACTTAAGCGGTGTTAGAGCCGGGATATCGAGATTGAGTTATCAAGCAGGCGGATCGGGTTCAAATCCCGGCTGACAAGGGGAGGGCATGAGGTCCGGAGCTGCGATTGGAATGAAATTTGGTAGAATGATAGTTTACCCTCACAGTA
>JAOXNN020000042.1:1999756-2023474 GCA_028571205.2 Hydropsyche betteni | reverse complement strand
CCCGGTCTGTGGCGACTTTCGATTTTTTAATTCGAAAACGATCGTCGATCGTTTTAAAGTCGCGAGCGTCATTGTGACAGACAGACAGAAATCCGCTATTATATATAGGGGATAACTGGATTTGTATATGTATGCGTTTCATGACTTGGGAGGTTGGTACGTTCATGGGCGTTAAGCGACTTTTACCGACATAGTCAAGAGAGTGTTAAGTTGAAGTTTCAACATCACCGATCCGTGCTGTTTTGTTGAAACCTCGAGGACACGACCGGTCGAAGGTATTGACGATTGAGACGTAAGGAGAAGGACGGTACCGTTACCAATTCGCGGGTAAGAGTACCGGAGCAAAGTCGAGGGCATTTTATCTCGTGTCGATGGTCCGTCGAGATTGTGCCCAGAGGACCCCGACACGAGCCTGTCGAGAACGGGTTGTGTCGGTTATCAATTTTAGCGTTGACACGAACAGGAATATGGATGGGTATAATAAGCGCTAGACGACGATGAGACTTTGATGATGGTCCGTTGATGTTTTTGTGCGGTTCGTAATGAAAAAAGGATGATGTAATTAAGTGTGGAGGTAGGTTCTCTCGCACGAGGTGAATTAAGATACGGCTAGTCGTGTAAAATTATGTTATGTTGTTTTGATATGGTAACTGCTTCATTTTATGTTGTTTTTTTTTTAAGAATTTTACAACATAGCAAAAAATGTGGAAATTATTCAATTACAGTACATTGTAAAATGAAACTAATCATATAGATATTAAAGTCATTTTGACCGCTTAATAACCGCAGTGATGTACAGGAAGTATGAAAATAAAAAGGCTTGATCTTTATAGCAGTATTTAAAATTAATTATCTTCGAATATACGTTTCGAAGGGATGAAATTATACACCAAGTTGATGACGCGAAACATGTAAAATGAGTCAATAAAGAGAAAATTGCAAGAAAGTGACAATATGAAACTGGTATAAATAGAAAACGTAAAAAATCCATGTGTACAATATGTCTTGTGATATTTTATTAATGCGATATAATTATGGGGAAACTTTCAATTGAAACAACCGGAATTGTATCTAGTTGTCGATACACGAACTTTTACTTGAAATAAAAAGAAACGCACGAGCAAAAATATCGAACGATAAGACTGTAGCAGCAACGATGCGGTGTTCTATTAAATAAATTGAAAAATAGAACCCGATTGAATTTTTTTTGCAATAATTTGGGCTTTTGTCGTCTATTCGTTACGTAGCATGGACTACGATGAACGGAATGCGACTATGATGACTTTCAATTTTGTAAAATATAAAATAACACTGTAGTAATGACGCATAACGGTGGTTCGATCTATCGAGTGCTTTAAAGTGCGTTTTTTAATACACAATTATATCGAATATAATAGCCGAGAAAAATTAAAATTAATTTTAAAAAGATTGACAATCGTAAGAGATTTTTTTCGAACATGATTACTTCGCGTAAAAACGATTTCGTCCCCTTAATACACAGGACCTTTCCAACGTTTAGGGTTCGAAATGATTTATGTTCGGGGATCGAAAGAGCCATAATTAAAAAAGAAGCTAGATTCGAATATTTAGAAGAACATATTTCAAAAAAATAACCCGTCAAAAAAATGAAACATATCAAAGATTTTGCATCGAGATTGAATAAATTAGACGGCGAACCAATTAACTGCGCTTCGAATACGTAAGTTTACAGTTAATTTTTTTCGTACACGACGACGTATAAACAAAAAGATCATGACTCGCGATAATTATACGTATCGACTTGACGTTTCATCAACCGAATATTAAAATACATATATAACAGTAGAAAGTGCCCAGGAGAAGTTCGCTGTCGCCACACTTCGATCCGAGTGCAAAAATGACGCTGACAGGTGTTCCACAAAATGCTCCGCAGTCGTTAAAAGTCATCGAGATAATTCGTAAGTTATTTGCACGACCGGTAGTGTAATAAATAAAGCTCGACATCGATCAATCGAAAGTTCCTAGATCGTACACCGAAAAAAAATCTGCACATTAGATAAATCAAAAGCGGCAACGAGCCGCGATGTATCGAATGAAAATAATATAAAAAAAAAACCGTCGGTAGTGTAGTTAAATCTGTAATGGCGGATCGAATCGATCGTTACGCGAAATTTTGTCGAATTGATTAAAAATAAACGGTTCCGATTTGGTGAAATTGAGTTATGCGACGGTGAGATTTCAGTTACTTTTTTTTAGCGGGTTTGCGTTCTAGTAATTTATCGGCGGCGCGGTTAATTACGCGAACGTTGTGGAAATCATAAAATTTTATTGACTTGTAAGAGTTGTGAAGTGTAATAAAGTAAGTATCGTGGTTTTTTAGTCGATACGATTCGGGTGTATTAATGGAAGTGTATATGCTTATTTAACAAGATTAAAGTTAAGGACGATGATCAGATAAACTAACTAATTTATTAATGTAACCAGCAGGAATTTAAAACCGAAAAAAAGCTGTTAGGCGAATGAAAAATTATGGGGCACTTATCTTGGCTGGCTGCTTCTGAGCTAACTAGAACTAACAGCGGCTCTTAACAATGGTAATGCCACAATTCCGAGTTAATGAAACTGAAAAAAGAACGAAACGAGCTCGTTCAACCCGCATCAAAGACCTCGCCAGAACGCCGAACGAGAATCATCATTTCGATAAACTCACAATCGTTTTCGTAAAAGGACGCAATCCGATTTGTGGGTCACCGCAACAATACGAATCTCGAAAAAAACAGATCTCCCATTGTTTCGTAACGAGTCGGATTCATCCGGAGACCGAACTGTGAAGAAACTGATCATAAATCATCGCTTATTGGATCTCGATCTTCAGCCCGCCCATTCCCTGATGACCAGCCCGAAGAAAGGGGCTGCTGGGCTACGATACCTGGACAGCTTCGGAGGACTAGGCTCGAGCTGGACTTGGGTCATCGTTTTGCTTCAAGGTTGCTCGAGGGGAACCTCGTGTATAATACGAGGGGTGTAGATGCGAAACTATCAATTAAAAGTGATATTGTTTGAAAATATTCGTTGATGGTATGTATAATGTTCTATACATGCGTTATAAAGGTCTCTTAAAGAGGTAATAGGTCATGTTATTTGGAACATTTTAAAACAAAAGTACTTTCGGTTGAGTTTTTGTACCCTAATTTTGAAAATCGATTATATATTTGATATAATATATTGAACGAAAGAGATGTTTTTAAAAATATTTGAAAGTTTCGGATCTTTTTATACTTCAGCAATTTTTTAAAACTAATCATGTATTTTAAATAGTTTTGTGTTGATATAGAAGTTTTTGTTCATATTTACGGATTAAATATACGAAAAAAATAAGACTTGTCTATCATATTACCTTTCATTCAGGTATTATTAGTACGAAAGTGATATATTTTGATTTTTTTCTTAAAAATCGAAATAATAATAATAATGACTAGAAAACTTGATACTTTTGACTAAAATGTTCCAAATAACATGACCTATCACCTCTTTAAGAGACCTTTCTAACACTCTGTATAACGTGCAGGATGAACGTTTTCGATACCATCGGAAGTTCTTGACGTTTTTCCCCATTGGGCGTGTCCGTTACGTTGTAACAAAAGGAAGGTTATTCGAAAAGTCAAATATCAAAAATATTAAATGACATATTCACATAAAAAATATTAAAAAAAAATATATATCAAAAACCAAACCACGTACCCAAACAAAGACCATCACGATTACATAACCGAACGCGACTTTTGAACCGAAACCCCCCCCATATGACGGCAATGCGTCGGCACACCGCACACACATCCTGCTCCACCATGATCTTGTGCTTCTCTTTCCCACCGCGTTGGTTCTCTCTTGCCTTTCTCGAGTCATCGATAGCAGTAATTGTATGATTACAGGTGTGGCACAAGATGGTCGTCGGTCGTCGGGCGAGTGTGTGCTTCTCGCTCGAGATAAATGCGAACGGGTTTTCGGCGTTGACGACACACTGGCCATGCCAATTTCGAGACAAAATGTACGCGGATCGAGGGTCTAGCTAATTTATCGTAGCATGGAACTAGTCTGTATATATGTTAAAGTTTGAGTGCCCGCTTTGTTTGCGCACGAACAAACTAGTCTGTTTATACACTTTGTAACAGCTGTAGTCCAATTGTTGATGTGGTACGACAATTTATGTTGTTTGCACTCAGATGATGCTCTTATGCTAAATATCAATAAGGTGGAAATTGGTATGTCAAATAATGATCGAGAAATACGCGAAATCGTGTCAGTTTGAACTTCGAGAGTTTGTTGTGAACACGTTTTCACAACTCAAGCTAAAACGCTAAACCTTATGACGTCTGTTTTTAGTTTAGACGCAATTATATGTAGGAAAAATTTGACAGTTGACATTAAATAAAAATCGATAGTTTGGATACACTCAAACTAGTATGGGTGTAAACAAACAAAAGTGAACACTTGAACTGTGACATATATATAAATGAATCGTGGCAGGTATTTGGTCTGGACTAAACTCAAAAACTGATTGACCGATTTATGTATTTATTTTTTTCTTTTATTCGCTTTAATTAAGGGGAAAAATAATAGGGAAATTCCTAAAGAAATGCTAAAAAAATGACGAAAAATGACGGTACACTCTGCAATCTGCCCAACAGTTGTTTCGTGAAGATTGCCTACAATTTGGGACATTTTGTTTTCAATGTGTTTTTGAAATAAATTTGAATGCAATCGATACACCGGTGTGTGCAGAAAGCGTGTTCGAATAGGGAATCGGGAACCGGGAATCGGGAATCGGGAACTCAAGCAACGCCGGGTACTACCGCTAGTTTAGGATTAAATCAAGCCTAGTGTTCGTTGCGAAATGGTTTTTGATTTAGATCGATGTTCAGAAGAAATTTCTGTGTGGATGTGTGAAAAAAATGGATGTAGGAACGGAATTGAAAAATGATAAATAGACGGGTGCACACGGAACGATTCATTAATTTGAAAGATAAACGAACAGTATAAATTGATACGTGCAAAAAGTCGGTGTATTGATTAATTCGAATGAGTCTTATGCAAATTATAAAGCGATTGGAACGACATTTGAAAAGTAGATTAAACCATTTAGCGACGAATGATAAAACGGTCTGTTTGTATTTATCATATTCATTAAATTAATACAAAATTATAACGATATAAATCTTTATAGTATAAAAGATTGTTAGTCACGTAAATCACATTACCAAGCAATTTTTCAATCGAATTTCTTCAACGAAGCGGGTCGTTTATTCTATTATTTAATTTTACAATCGAAAACATTAATCTAACAGACGTTTCATTTTTGAAAAGAACACTAAATTTCACAACGCAAACCGAGCACACAATAAGCCGTCTTGCGTAAATTTTCCAACAGCAAAAGGAAGGTTAAACAATTTTGCAGAACCGATCAAAATCGATAAATGGCAAACACGAATCGTTCTGATATAAATAGTGCGGTCCCAATTATGGCCCTCGTTTGGGTTCTATAAGGTATTTTTTCGTCATCCAAGATGCGGTCTGTGGTTTCCTGCCTTTGATTAATCATATTTGGGTTTCGTTATAAAAATCTTCAAAATGCAAGATATACTTCTTTACAGAGTAGATTGTTATGAGGGGAAACGATGTATATGCAAATGAGAGCGTTGCATGTAAAATAAAAATAAGCTCTCGTACGAAAAGTTATTTGACATATTCAAATGTGAAACGGCGCTCTTATACTTATCCTTTAAGTTTCGGTTCTAGATAGCGATATTCATAAAACACGAGAATTCATATGTAGATTATGCGCGTCGATCATCACAGTATGATACGGAGTTATGAATAAATTTTCGATTCGAATAGTATCGGAATCGCGTCCGATGTTTATTACAAATTAAATGAACAATAATGATAACGACGAGGGTAGGTGAGTTGTACAGAATGTGCAATTGCGATCTGGAATGGAAGCTGTTGATTCTGCAAAGTGGAAACTTGCAGTACTGTTACGCATTTGCATACATCGTTTGGTGAGTGCGGAACAATATTAAAATATGCAAATGTACCGTTCGCACAAGGATGAAAATTTCTACGCCTATGATTTGATCAAAAGAATATTCGATTGAGCAAATAGCTCTCTGAGTCATTGAAAATATGATTTGGCTCGACGTTTGTTCGTCGAATCTTTCATGTTTGAATAAATTGTATAAATATTATCGTTAATAATAAAGATAGCGAGCTATCTTATTGGTCGGTGGAAGATTATTATTAATAATAAAAAAGCAATGGTATATTCGATTAATTTGATTATAAGTTGACTTTAACATAAATATTTTAATAATTATCACGTAATATAAAAAAAATGGACGACATATTTTCAACTGAATCGATAATTTTTTAAATTTAAAAATATTTACAATTCAATTTATTTAATACAGAATCAAATCATATAGTGAAAAACTAGATTTAAAATTTTTTTCATACAATAAAACAAAAAAATGAAAACATGTTGGCGAACCATCGTCAACAAGAAGACACTCCATAAAATAAAGCACTGCATAAACCCGATCAGACTTGACCTCTGGTGACCACGAAGTTTCCAAGTGCTTCATACAAGGAGTTCCAGCTCGAAGACGATATCCTCGTCGGATGAAGCCATAAGCGTCTTAATTTCGCGTCACATCTAAAATTATGGTACGGCACTTTATGTTATCTTCGACCCTTTTCTCACCTAAGACGAGAATCTTGTTCGATTTGTCAAAGAACTTATCTCGTCGATTTAATGGTGCGAGCGTCAACGAGATTTAACGATATTGACGAATTCCATGGGTTTGTATGCAATTTCAAAGATGCTCAATATTGAATTCTACGTGATTTATGGTCGAACGATACGAAAGGAAAAATTTATACAATTCGTTTTTGTCATAAATATGTTTTCCAGAAGATTAATCAATGAGTTTTTTTTTTAATTTAAAAACTCGTGGTATTTCAATGGCATTTTTTACATCTACAGTTAGATTAACACTGAGTTATGTTTAGGCAAACGTCGAGCTTGCAAATTATTTCGATTCGCGAAAATAAAAACAAGAATGCAATAATGATATACGCCTTCGTAGTTTCCGGAACGAAGATCTTAGAGATCGGGAACGAAACAAGTTCTAATGATATTAATTAGTCGAATCTCATGAATTTATCTGTTTCGAATCGTTCATAATACGATGGACGTTTGATAGCGCATCTTGATTCAACTACACATATATAACGGTCTTTATAATTCAATTTGGCATGTCTTTGAAATTGAAAAGCGAAAAACCGGCGAAACAGTTACGATAACTATACACGAACCGTATGCGTTAACTTGCTAGGATAATAATGCAAAAAACCACCGTTAAAATCATACACTGAATATCTCAAAAACAAAAAGAATCATTCGAAATCGTGCCACGAATACGAAACGGGTTAACGAGAAGCAATAAAGACGCTACTTAATTCTGTTATTTTTCTGTTCCTTTAATAGAATTGGCCTTTTGGATGGTTCCATTGTTCGAAGGTACCACCTGCGTGGCACGAGGTAAGGATAACGAGGGATCTCGATGGAAGGATATGAGGAGAAGAAGCCTTACGAATAAAGTATGTGCGCCCAATAAAGCCTAAATGCATCCACGGGGCAAAAAGGGGCAACTCCTATTACGTTTCCCATATGAAGGGAAAAAAGGTGTACTTTTTATACGTGGGACGTATGCAAGATCTTTGTTATGTGATCGAACGTCGACCCTTGTTGTGTGTCGTGATTTGATGGTTGGTTTTTATGGAAAATTGTGGTGCAGCTTTTGGTCGAGCGAAGCTTTTTTATTTTAGAATTTCAAGTGTATAATTTCAAGATGTCATGGAGCATTAGCGTTTGATACGTTGCCAGTGGGTGTTGAAGTATTTTTAATTCAAAATATGCGCATTAAAAAATAGTGTTCTTTGTTCGTTTCCAAAACATATAAATTGAGATAATTATCGATGCATTTTTCACGGTCACCGGGTTATAAAACACACATAAAAAGACCCCTATATTAGAGCGAAAAAATTCAGGAAGCCGTACATCAACCTACACGTGCAGTCAGCCCTAAAACCAATTATGCGTGAAATTAATGGGTGAAATAAACGCGATTTCGATACGTATGAAATATAAACATCGACGAAAGAGAAATAGGAGTAATAAAGACGCGTTTTGACTCGTAGATAACATCCAGACGATGATTGTGTTAATGTCGTCGTAAATAAACGATATATTCCATAAAATTTTATGCTGCAGACATTATCAACAATAAAGTGGGCGTCCATAAGACGAAGCAATTAATCGTACGCTCAAACGTATCATTTTTAGACTGTACACATATTTTAGTATAAAAAAAGTTCAATTTTCTATTGATCATGAAAAATCACGATCACGATTTTCAAAACACAGTATTCACGCCAAAGCGTGGACTCCACACGGTGCAAAAGCTTCACAGAAATTCTAATTAAATACACGAAAAAATTTCAATCAAAAAAATACATTATTCAAAAACGTCCAAATTTCGTCCGCATTCAAATATTCAACACCTCGGCGACCCTCCACAAAAACTTCACCCAAAGGACGACGCTAAATATACGCTTCCAGACGAGCCGCCCGGCTTAATTAAAACGGCGGGATCCTCGCCGAGGTGGGCGGACAGAAGCCCAAAGTCCTGAAAAGGTCCACGAGAGTCGTCCTAATTGGATTGTGTTTGCTCTACGGTCGGCCGGTTCCGTTCTGACGATTTGGAGACGAGCCACGGCTCGGTTCGGCTTCAGGGGTCGCAAACGCGAACGAAAACCAGCGGTGGAGCTCGAGGATTGCCTGTGGACGATGGAGGTACTCGAGGATTGGTGGTGGTGCTCGTCGTATGGAAATCGATGGATAATTATGGTTGTGCGTTCTTCGAATTGATATCTGTGGTTTGGATGTCGAGTTTTGGGTGCGTGTTGGGTTGGGCGACTTGGGTGTCCTTATTTTTTTTGAATTCGAGTATATGTTGTGTGTGCGAATGGAAAAAAAGTCGATAGAGTCATAAAAACTGGTACAAGGCGACCGCATCCTTTAATTCGTTCGATTTTATATTGAAATTGACTTTTTGAGCAGGATTATAATTTCTGATATGATATCGTATACGTTAGAAATCATTATTTATATTAGACAGTCATATTCTGATCATACCACTAATCATCGATTTTTAACGATCAGTGAGAATCGGTGCACAAAGCAAAATCGTTATCCAAACGTTTATATATAGCGTGAAAGTCAAATTGAATAGCGACATTAGTCGAAAAAAATGCAAATATTCGAAAACCATAATTCGCAAATATGAATAATTCGAGCAGTAAAAAGAGCGTGTCAGAAAGCGCAATCTCCACGGTACAAAATTTTTGATTTTCATTCTACAATTGTGTCTTATCTGATAGCTCGATCGGAAATTGAAGACGAAGACGACCCACTTTTGGAAACAATGAAAACCCCCCGAAGGCCGCACGCCGACCGATGCTTCAGCGCCAATGTCTGGGAGAAAATTGCACATCCTAATAATATTCAGTCTCCGTCTATCCGTTTTTGCAACGACTCGGGAAGCTACAGTATTACGGAAAAGTACTGAAAATAATGATGTCGTTCTCGAAGTAATATAATATTCAACGAGCGTGCATACGAACGAGATTCGCCTTTTCGTAGCGGGATCCAATTTTATAAAAAAAAAATGCAAGAAAATTGCAGCGTTCGTGTGAAAAACTAGAATGAAATAGTTTATAAAATGTTTCGCATGCATCAAAGAGTCGTTTATTTAAAATATAGAGTGAAAATGATAGACGGAAAAAGACAAGCTGATCAAAAGGTCAGTTTTATTGAACTTTTGATTTTCATTGAAGTTAACCGAAATGTGCTGTGGTTATCGAATGAATTTAATTGTGTACCATTGACCTAAGACCGTTTGGTTTAAAAAGGTCATGTTATTGTGTTAAATATAATGACGATTTATGTATCATTTCGCTGAATAATTCAGGATTCAATTCGAGATCTCATACAAAACAAATCAAATAAATCGATCGATGAATATTATAAACACACACTTAACATAACAATGCGTATTTCTGCATGTAAAATTATAAAATAAGCCGATGAACAAGATATCGAAGTGTCGAGACATCTTCATTTAATTGCATCACTTTCGAGATAAAATGCTAATACGAAGGACGCAGAAAAACTACAAATATAAATATTTAACACACGATGGCAATTAACAGCGGCGATTAAATTCGAAACAGCTTTAAAGCTCGTTAGCGGTCGTCATTTTTAAAGTGTCATGAGCGATGATTATGACGCGAAACGCACTAGGAAAAAATCCATCACACATTAATATATGAAAAGTCGCGGACTTCCTATGAAATATGATACGATTTTAACGAGTAACGGTTAGCGGCTGTTCGCGTTAATAATAATGAATTATATCTGTGTTGAGTGTCTAGCGCCGAAGCTTGGGAAAATTCCGCGAAATCGCAATATAATATATTAAATATTTCAGGGATTAATTAGAAAGATGTTTTAGCGAAATTAACGAACGCGACGTGTGTTATATATAATTGAGACGTGTGCAGTAATTTATCGAGCAATTGTCATAGTTGACTTTTGACGCGGCCGCTTTTTTGTTCAATAGAACGTGAGAATAATGAAAATAAAATGTCCTACGAAACAATACGAAAATATCGCGTATGAAATAATGGAGAGAAAATTGAAAAGTTCACCTTTGTACGGAAAGAATTTCATTAAAATAATTGGAAACGTTGCCATGCTTCTATTAAAAAAATAATCGAAACATAAACAGCGGGAGATAATGACATTTTTTACTGCGTAGAAAATTTGAAATAATTGTGTATTGTAATTTGGACAATGCAAATGTTTGAATTAAAATCTGATGAAATTTACAATTACTGAATATAATAAGAACAATTATGTAATCGCGAAGAAATTGTTTTATCGACAATCATAGAATGTAACGTTCGTTAAAATTTATTATACAAATAACATAACATCAAGAAAGGCTCAATAACGAATTACCGTTCACATCTCATAATTTCAACAGATGACAAAACTCAATCGGCACATACGACGACTGCGACATTGATTCATCTTCGACGGCGAACAAATAAATTTACACACAAATTTCAACGAATTTTCTTTTAACCGTGATCGATAGAGACCGTTCAGTTAATTTATTATCAGATCCCGACGACTCCAAGAGAGACTGGTCGAGGAAACCTGCACGTCCACTCCAAGTCCGGACGTTGACGACTTTTTGTTAACAAACGATTCCAAGACACGGAGCACGGATCGTTTTAATTTAACACTTGTATAAATCGGTCTTTTATTGCGCGACGGATAACCAAATCGGTAAAGGGATCGATCTTGAATTTGCGGGAAAAATTCAATCCGTTCTTCAGGTTTTGTTGCCGCTTCACCTCTGAAGAGACAAGAGACGTCCTTTGTCGGAGGCCGGCTGATTAATTCGAAGGACGAAGCGGAATATTTTACGAATTTCCGTCGGCGTATTAGAATTCAGCGGTATCTTTTTGTGAGATGTCGATGCTCATCGTTCGGTCACTCTTTGCTTTTGATAAAAGTCGAAAAATCGGCGTGGGAAGGGTCGTAAAATTTCAACGAAACCGATCGTTTGGTATCAAGCGCGGCACGAGGCGGGTCATTGTGATCATATTGATAAAACGACTCATAATAAACACATAAAAACTATATGAATTGTGTCAATAAAACGAGTAGAAATGTCACAATTCTGGATAGATTAAGTTCACATAATAAAAATAGATAAGATAAAAAGCTTTGCAGTCCTCGGCAAACAAGGAAAAGTTTGAATTTCAATATTTACGCACTCGAAGAGTTTATTATTCAACATGAAAATTGATGACATTTTTTTTTAGGAACAGAAATTCAACAACGCCAAGCTTTCAACGGTATGATCCTCACGTTTACATTGTTAAACTCCAGAAGTTGTAACGACATAGCTGTTTCGCGAACGAACCGCAATTTGTATTTTGATACAAAGCTTCTCTTTCATATAAATATACGCGTTTTCTGAATTACATCCAATAAGAAGTAACGACATGTTCGTTTAATGTTCAATAGGAGGAAGTTGCGCATATTACATATGCAATTCTCGGTTGAAGCTACACCCATTGAGTATTCCGTACTCAATAGAACTTTGTTTCACACAATCATGCGATTTCTAATAAAGTTCCACCTACTATGTTGGAAACTTTGAATATTACAATTGGAAGTTCGACTTAGCATCATTGGTGTAATACAAAGTTGAGTAATATTAAAGTTTGGAAAATGCTTATTGTAATATAATATTAAGTCGAGGAATTAGTTAGTTAGATAAAAGTTGGCGACTCCTGGACATCGTCCTCGTCGCCAGATCAAAGAAGATAGAAGCCGATGCATAGTAGAGAAGGAGGAGGTACCAGCCATGTTAGTTTATACACATACACACCATTTCAATGATGGAAGTCTTCAAAAGAGACGCTTTTCAACGCCGAAGTGAAAGAGACATTTTGTCGCATTTTAAGCACCTCTTTTATCCGAAGGGTACAAATTCCCGTCGCCTCGTTATCCGAAACTTCGTCCAAATTACAACCTTTAACATTTTTCTGAAGTCATTACTGAATGCCTGCCCGGTTCAATGGTGAAAAATATCTAATTGTAAAATATTAGAGTTTTTTCGTTTGATTACTTTGACAGTTTGTCATTAAAAGTTTTCTATGGTAAAAGCGTGATGCGATTGTTTATCATTCACAAATTATACTTATGTCGAGTGCGAATCAAAGGCGCAAACACGAAAGGCGACAAATCAAATAAAATGACGAGTTCCAACAAATGGACAAATCTCATAAACGTCGAGTGCAAACGTTCAAAGCACGGTCAAAACGTTTGATTTGTACAAGGAAACGTGTCGATATATACTCATCGAGATTCTCGAGCATTCATTCCAATTAAAAACGTATAGTCGACAATGAAATTCTTCAACGAAAACATAAAAAAAGACTCAAAGCATCGTTTACGCTCTATAGGATACAATACCCTAACAATTTAGATACGTCTGGGTATCTTCTAATCAGGAATTATCGTCTTTATTCGAGGGATAACGATCCCCAATTTTCATCGTCACAGCGGGTGTCCCCTTCAACAGAAACGTTTCCCATACTAATACATATAAATGGAATTTTGTGACAATACTGCGTTTCCTATGCACAAACCAACTAACCAGTTCGTCCGATCGATATGTAATTTGACGAAATCGCGTCGATTTCATGATAATGTTAGATTTTAAGTGCATCAATGAAGAGTGCCGGTGATGTTATTGGCATAATCGAGTTTCGCTAGCGAGTCGCGTGACCGAAGTCGTTGGCTTCTTCTCTTCCATCATCAGAGCTGATGATCAACGATAAAATTGCTGTTGCGGAAACGGAAAGTGAAAAGTGTTGCGTTCTCATTTTTCATGCTCGATGCATTTGTGTATCGCGCGTCCAAAGGGAGGTATATGAGTTCGGAATTCGAAAGAAGATGAAAGGAAAGGTCAACAGTCTTACGTTCAAAAATGATGCTATGTATCGTTTATGTTTCGAGGCTTAAAAAGAGGCGAGTTGTTAAAATGTTTACCAGACACTTTAGTGTTGCATCGCTCATGAAATATTTATGTTCGTCAGGGATGCTTACGCGCGTACTTCGGTTTAAGTACAAAAATTAAGATTTTATATGATCGAACAACGCATAGGCAGACCGAAAGGAATTCCATTGATCTTTTATTCTTCGCGGGCATCTTTGATGAAGACGAATCAGAATACAATGGAATCGGGCGAACCGCGCTCGAAAGCGGTTAAAATCGTCGCGAAAATAAAAGACGGCAAACGAAAAAACATAAAAAGGTTGACTGTATCTTGCCAGAGAACATAAATAAGCGGTCGGCCCGAGAGGAGATGCCGGGTTTTATTTTTATGAGACCGAAGCGATGATGCACGAGGAGACGTATTCTTGCTGCTGCTGCTGCTCGAGGATCAAAGAAGTCACCGCTTTCGGAAGAATTGAATGGACGCCGACGAGGGTTACGTATAATATGAATTAAAAACAAGGGAAGCGTTTCGCGGAAGCGATTTATAAAGGGGTGGGTCGTGTAGGGGAGTAAATTGACGCGGTGGTGCTAAAAGTCGAAATGTCTGCGATTTTTCATATGAAATAGAGCCCACTTATGTTGAGTATGTTTTCGAGTGTGGCTTGTGCAGTTTATTTAGTTTGATACGATAAATATTTATAAATATAGTTGATACATATTTTGCAGTTGTTTTTCTAAACATAGAAGATATTGGAACGTTTGAAATGAAGTAACGCTTAGAGAGCGAAAATTTGATGAATTTTTAATGGAAAGTCTACTGAGTCGGTGGATACAAAAAAGAATTTTGAGTCAGAGAGAAGAAAATATAATACACACACGCTGGATATTTTTGAGAAAATACAGAAGAAAATAAACGTCGAGAAAAATATACAAAATGACGACCGTGTTGAGATACAATGGATACTTAATATTTTTACTTCGAGCATATATTACGAATATATTGTGCCTGAAATGTATGAAAGGTAATCAGCACTTTGCTTGACGTATGGATAAGCAATAAGCTTCATGCCACAAGAATATTAATAATTTTTCGTCGCAGAAACAAAACATCGATTTAACATTTTTTAATAAATTAAATAGACGGTTATGTTTTTTTTTGAGAATTTCTGTTTCGCTATTTTCGACTCCATCGATTCAAAATAAGGAAAAATATAATTATTCAAAAATTTTATACGATAAAATTCACAGAATATTGCGTAAATTATGCGACAATCACCTAAAAACAAATGTGAAAATAAAATTGTACAGTTATTAACTAAACTGTACACCACATTTTTTAATAAAAAAAATGCATAAAAGATAATTACACACAACGTAAACACAGTTTAAAGTGTCATCATTATCAGAAGCGCGACGGGTTCAAACTGTACAGTTAATAGCAACGAAGACCAAACACCTCACGAAAAACTGCACACGTTCGCCAGTTCAAACATTCAAAGGTCGCATACAAAAACAATAACAAACGTAAACAAAGCGAACACAATACAACGAGGAATCTCTCACCGTCAACTTTTCCCATGGCCAGAATGCATATGGTCTTGATGGCGGGCACTGCCCACGCGGCCAGGTGGAAATACTGCGAGTTCGCCTCGATGGCTTCGTGGCCCCACTTCAGACCGGCTGCCAGGAACCATGTCAGCGTCAGGACTACCCACCATATGCTGGAGGCCATGCTGAAGAAGTACAGCACCATGAACACGATGGTGCACCGCTCGTGTTTGGTGCCCTGCGATATGGTGGACACCATCGGCAACCTTTCCAAGTGCGCCGGAGGAGGGAAAGGTTCCCTGCAGCTCACCGAGTCCCCGGAAGCCCAACCTGCTGCGTAAGCTGCTGCCACTAAAAGGTAGCATCCCGATAAGAAGATTATGGGACGTTCGGGATAACGAAACCGTTCCGGATCTATAAGGAACGTTAATACTGTAAAAAGGCAGGATATGGCGCAAACGCCACCCCACGATCCTATCCATGCTCTGGCGAATTCGCGTTGTCTTTCACTGAAGAACATCGAATTGCAAGGCGCTCCACAGTTCGGTTCTATCTTATCGCCTACTCTCAACTTGTATTCGAGTCCTCTAGGAACGGTCAGTTGTAAAGGGCATACGAAACCATGATCGCGTCCTCGTGGGATCCCTAATACATCCGACTTCTGAGAAACACCATTCTCGTAAACTACAGGAGGACGCGAGGTGCGACCTTCGACATCTCCAGTTTTATTGTCGATACACAACTGCTTTTCGCTGGACAACGGAAACCTGTCGCAGTCCAAGTTCTCTGGCCACGGAAGACCGTAGTTCGTCATTATTTTCACGCAGCGGTTTCGCGCCGAGAGGCACAGCTCCCTGCACGGGGGCAGCGGCTCGTCCATGATGGTGCATATGGGCGCGTACAGGGTGCACAGGAAGAAGTGCAAATCGGGCGAGCAGTTCACCTTGATCAGCGATATTAAGGGGTGCACCTCTTTGGAGGCTTCGCTCTGCGTGGCGTGGTGCAGCAGGTTCGGCATGATCGTTTCGTTGTAGGGCAGCCCTTTGCAGAGCGGGATCGTGATCGGCTCGCAGCGGCCGTGACTCGGTAACGTGTCTTCGCCGGGGAGAACGGTGACTCGGGAGCCCGCCGACGCTTCGCGGCTCCATGTTAGAATTATTGCTATTAGCCCTACACTTAAATTTATTGCCATGGCGCGCTACGACACCGAGACCATCAGCCAAAGCGTCTTGCACAACATAACCTTAGTGACACAACACACAACCGCCTACGACAAAAGACGCGCCGCCACTGGTTGACAGCAGCGGGTTTCGGCCGTAATGCACTTTTCGAACGGCCTGAATATTTTGAAATATAAACGTAAATAAACTTGTGTATTGTACGTTTTAAAACTTTAAATATTATATTGTTAACTATTCAATATTATAAAGCTATATTGTTGATATTAGCACGTTGATGATTTATGTTTACAAGATTTTTAGGTGATCAGACATTTGCCTAAATGACACTAGAACACATCGACAGTAAAATACATGACACGTTTAGGGCAATTGGAGGACTACTTTATGGTAAAGTGACCCAATTATTTTTTTATAATTTATATGTTAATCATACTATTTTCAAATTTTTCGTGAATTGTGTTCTACGCTCAAATTTGCGTGGATTGTGTCAGTGTGACGAGAGCAAACTACTGAGAACTGATTTTTTAGACTTTGAAATAAAAGTATTTTCTCCAATCATTTCTGAATTGTATTATTTTTAATTAATTTAAATATCGTTGTAAAATCATTAAAATTTGTAAACATCTCCTGTGAAGCATTTAAATGCATCTCACTCATACATGTCCTTATTTACACCCATATGACTCTCAGATTTTCAGTTTATAAAGTTATAAAATTATTTATGGCGTCTGTTAAAAAAAACATGGTTTAGCTAATAAATTATTTATTTACAAATAAAAATCATTTAAATTTTAAATCAGCTACTAAAGCTATGTGATCTGATGGAAAAACAACACTCGGAATAGCAGTGTGTTGTTTCAATTCTTCGTTAGACGGTAATGGAACAATCTGCAATTATAAAACGAACATAAAAAATACTAATTGTATTAAAATTGTAATGTGAAAATAATATGGAAAAACTAACTTGCTCTACAACGAACGATTCTGTATCATGAAAAATATAATCTAAGCAATCTGCAAAACCCACAGTGAAGTTTGTATATTCTGGAGTACCGCATGCACTTGCTAGCAACAAGGGTTGTGTAAAAGTAATGTTACTTAAAGCTTCTACTTCATCTGCAAAATATATGGGAAAAATAAAACATTGTTTTGAGGAAATTAAACAAATCAAAATAATCACTTACTACTTTTCCAATCGGCAATATCATTTGGAACCACTCCTGTGGTGTATAGTTGATAAACACCACAAGAAGGAACACTATTAAAATCTCCACAGAGAATAAGTGAAATTCTTTTATCAGGCATCTGCAAAATAATGCACATATTGAGTTTTTCAGTTATAAACTAAATTAAAATTTATGAAAAAATAATTACTTTTTCCTTATAAAACTTAAGAATACTGTGTAACCATGTGATGGTTAAAGCACCTTGAACAACACGTACATGATCAGCATCAGGATGGAAATAAAAATGTGTGTTACCAACTACTACGACTTCGTTGTCATTATCTAATGATTGTAATACAGTCGCTTGAACAGCAGTAGTTCTCGGTTCTATTCGATTAACAAACGCTTCGTTCATTTTTATCATGTTCCAAATATTTTCGAAAACTGGAGATTTCAATTCCTCCCCCAAAATGCATGATTTTTGATCAACTAATCTGAAAATTATTAAAGATTATTAATCTTATATTCAAAAGTATGTAAAACAAAAACTAAAATCTTAAAATAGATTTACTTAAAACGATCTTTACGGAAAAAGCATGCCAAACCTTCGGCAACTTGTCCTCCTTTTTTAGTGAAGCATCCTTCATATGAATTAGCATTTAATAATGGTTTAAGATCAAAATCAAATATTTTCGCATCGACTTCTTGTAAGCAAATGATATCTCCATTGTAACCTAAAAATAAAAAGTGTTATATGGTAAAGAACTATTTCAACGTGTTATAATATTAAATTCAAGAAGTATACCTATGATTTCTTTTGAAAATAATTGTTTTCTATAATCAATTTGTAAAGCATAAGGTGGGCAATATGGAAATAGTTCTGTTCTTGAAAACTCTGAATCACAATATAAATCAGCTAATATATTGTATGAAATAATTCGTATTCTGGAAAAATAAGACATACTTCATTTTTTGTCGATCAATTATTGAATAGATTAAAACATAAAGAAAACAGACAAATTGCCTGAACATTTATCTTTAGTGAATAAATGTCGGGTATCAAATGGACAATGACCAGGTCCAGCTTCGACATTATTTGTTGAGATACATTCGATTTCTGGGCCAAAAGAATCCTTATTTCCTGAAATATTTCAATCTTATAAACATCAGTTAAACTAATAAATATTTAAATAATTTAAAATAAAACCTGGAATGCAAGTAAATTTTATTTTATTTCCAATATCTGCGCTCGATGTCATATATGTAAAAGTATCACCAACTTTTTCCCATTTTAATAGTGCTGGATTGGGATTTTTACCTTCAGATCTATACCATGAGAATTGGCACATGTCTCTTTCAATAAAAACTCCTTCAAATTTTATTGGATACAAAAGATATCCAGCTAAAATACTTGATGGCAAAGCCATATTTAATACCCAAGGGGCATTTATCAAAACATGATATTTGTTTTCGACTATTTGAAGCTCAACTTTTGCATTTGGTTTTAGAACTTCCATACATGCTGTATCCTCAGGTATTACTTCCCCATTCTGTATCAACTTAGTGATGATTTTGATATTTTCGTCTTCAGGTGTGGGGGAATTTTTCGTTTTACGTTTTTTCTTTTTTTTCGACATAGCTTTTTCAACGTTCGTATTAATTCGACTGATCAAACTTCCAACGTTTTCATCACAACGTCGCGAAAAATTAAACTGACGATTGACTCCTTTCGATTCATCGTTGAAAACAAAACTAAGATGATATTGATCATCACCATTCAAATGCCGAAAATAAGCCTTTTCCATATTATGTTTGCTTTTCAATGAAAAATTAAGAGTTGTACAAGTTCTAAATGTGATTTTATGAAAACTACTAATTATAAATTTTATACTAGAACCGATTATCATCATCGGTACCGAACAAATAGAGGTTATGATACCTTTGACACGTGTGTTGACATTTAAAATTCAGCCATTAAATGACCATAAGGCACAAAATAATTTACTCATAAAAATATTTTATTATATCTCGAAAATAAAATTAACATTTGATTAAAAAATATATATGTAAAAATTACTTGAATTTTTTATTAACAAAATTAAAAACTCAGTAACATAATGTAAGGTTGTTGGATAGTAATTGTTGCATTATCGTGCGAACGCTGATTTGACAGTTCAGGTTATGTTCTGTTTTAATTTGTGTGTCGAATTGACAACGTAATTTCAAAAATATGGCAGGGACGGCTCGTGTTGCCGTCTCACAAATTTTACGTTCCAAAGATGACGCTCCGGAGGATGTACAAGAGGAAGAACCTAAGAAAAAGTCACGCGAGGATTGGCGTAAAGCTAAGGAGTTGGAAGAAGCCCGTAAAGCTGGTACAGCTCCTGCTGCCGTTGATGAAGAAGGTAAGCTTGTTATTATTACACTTCGTTATTTGTTTCAGCTATTATTTTACTATTCTATATCATTCTTTTTCAGGGAAAGATATAAATCCCCACATTCCTCAGTACATTTCGTCTGCACCTTGGTATTATGGTACGAGTGGACCAACTCTCAAACATCAAAGGCCGCAAGAGGAAAAGGAGAGTCATTTTTCTCATTTAGATGAGTATTATAAGAAAGGTGTCGACGCTGTAAGTGTTGGGTTGTTTAGATTCTATATGATATAATTTTTTTTTATTAATTTAAAAAAAAACTTCAGACATCAGTTGCTGGAAAATATAGAAAAGGAGCATGTGAAAACTGCGGAGCTATTACTCACAAGAAAAAAGATTGCTTAGAAAGACCGCGAAAAGTAATTTTTGTTTATTTTTATATGAATTTTTTTACATTACGATTATTATGTAATATTTTTTGAAATTTTAGATTGGCGCAAAATACACCAACTCAAAAATTGCTCCAGATGAGTATGTACAGCCTAAATTGACGTTAGGTTTCGATGGCAAACGTGACAGGTGGAACGGGTATGATGCTTCAGAACACAAAGCTATAATTGAAGAATATCAGAAGATCGAAGAGGCCAAACGTGAAATGAGAGCAAAGAAACTTGAACAAGGTAATATAGTTTTTTACAAACCAGTTTTTTTGTAATGTTTTTTATTAATATTAAATCTATACTGTATTCATTTTAGATCCATCTGCAGTAGATGACAAATCGGAAGAGGATGACGATGAAGAAGATGATGAAGATAAATATGTTGATGGAGTTGACATGCCAGGAACAAAAGTGAACATTTTTCATATCTTAAACTTGATTTAAACATAAATTCTTACTTTGTATAAATTTTTTGTGGTATTAGGTTGATTCAAAACAACGTATCACAGTAAGAAATTTGAGGATAAGAGAAGATACTGCCAAATATTTAAGGAATTTAGATCCCAATTCTGCCTATTATGATCCTAAAACTAGATCAATGAGAGATAATCCAAATCCCAAAGAAGGAGAGTAAGTATTCACATTGAAAATCAAGCTGTATTATTGTATTTTTATTGAATGCTTAGTAAATAGTAATCCAATTTTTTTTTGCAATATGAAGTGAATATGCTGGAGAAAACTTTGTTCGATTCACTGGTGATACACAAAAACATGCAGTTGCTCAATTGTTTGCATGGGAAGCACACGAAAAAGGAGTTGATGTTCATCTTTTGGCTGAACCAACTAAACTTGAAATTTTGCAAAAGGAGTACGACAAAAAGAAAGAGCAATTTAAAAGTCAAGTAAGAAACGTCTATTTTTTTTATTTTTTCCCTATAATAGTTATTTTGATAAGAAATTTTCCAGGTTAAAGAATCTGTTTTGGAAAAATATGGTGGAGAAGTACATTTAAAAGCTCCTCCGAAAGCTTTACTTTTAGCTCAAACTGAAGTATTTTCACAATATAATCGAGATGGCACATTGATACAAGGTCAAGAAAAACAAGTGGCTCGGTAAAAATATAGTTACAATGAGTTTTGTATAACTGCGATACAATATCTTATTTTTTTTATTAATTTTGTAGGAGTAAATACGAAGAAGATGTTTTAATAAATAATCATACATCAGTTTGGGGTTCGTTTTGGAAAGCTGGTAAATGGGGTTATAAATGTTGCCATTCTTATATAAAGGTATGGTTTTTACAGCTTTTAATAAAATTTCTTATAGTTAATAAAAAAATCATTTTTTGTATCAACTAATTTTAGATGTCATACTGTGTTGGGGAAGCAGGAAAGTCAGTAGTTTTAGAATCTGAACAAAATAATATGTTAAATGTTGACCATTCTGTATCAAAAGTACAATTGAAAGAAGTGCAGAATGAAGAAAAATCTGTTAAAAAAGAATCAGACAGTGGAAGTTCATCCTCATCGTCATCATCATCTTCTGATTCTGAAGACAAAATTAAATCTAAAACGGAAAAGACTAGCACTAAAAAGAAACAAAAGAAGAAAGATAGGAAAAAGCATCGTAAAGACAAAAAGAAAACAAGTACAACTGACAAGGATAAATTGTTGAAGGTATGTTTCTTTTACAATTTCATTTTATTATATTTAACTTTTTAAATAAAATATATGATATATTTTAGGCATTGCAAGCTGAAGAACATTCACAGAAAAAGGCCGAACGACTGTTAGAAACAGACGAACGAAAGAGACCCTATAATAGTATGAAAGAAGTGGCCAAACCTACAGACGAAGAAATGGAAGCATACTTTATGAAGCGTCGACGAGATGATGACCCCATGAACCAATTTGTTTTGTAGATTTAAATTATTTTATTTTTAAGAATTTTAGCTTGTGCTTGTGAATAAATTTATTTCATTCAATTATTGTTTTATTTTCTAAACCACCATGTTAGGTTTCTTGGGTCATCTTAATCACAGTTAACTCAGCGAAGGTTAAAATTACCAATGCTTGAGTTTGTTGGGTTTCGAGTTGGCCGTATCCATAATAATAAAAGGTGCTAGACATTCGTCCAAACATATTGAAAAAATTGTTATCGCAGGCAGGGCCCTTATGAAGGGGTAGGGGTGGGGGGGTACTGTTGGCTCTATCCCTGTAACTGAGATTACGAAAGACCTGGTATCAATCACTTTTATAAAATTATTTTTTATTATTTCTTTTTATTATCGATTCTTTTTGTCTTCGTATTCATTTTTCCTTTATAAGATGGAATTCCTAGCTAATATTTGCTAGAGCCTAGCCTCCAATAAGCAAAAATATTATTTGAGAAAAAAGTTAAATTTGTTGATGTTGCTTGTAGTATACGAACTCTTTACTATACGGATGCTTAACTATACTGATTCTTTACTATATTGATTAATTATAGAAGGAAATCGACATTTCATAAAAATAAGGGTCATGAAAGGTTTCTGACCCTAGGTCCGATGTTAAAATGCAGGGGTCATCATCGTAGAAAATTTAGATTAGGATGAAAAATATCTAACGTGGCCCATTATGGTAGTTTTTGTTTTTGTTTTCTGCATCAAAATGGCAATATATACACATTCACTAAAAGGCAACATTTCGGTCCATATGTCAACCTCGCTGTCATTAGAATTGTGTGGCAATTGTCAATGTTGTTAAACATAATCTTTCAAAATGTCTAAGCTCCACAATTATACCACTGATCAAATTCGAGGGATTCTCCGCGATGTAGTGAAATCGATAGCCGAACCTGAGAATTTCATGAAGTTGAACGAAGCGAAGGAAGCAGCCGGAAACGAAATGCTCAAAATGATGCAAATCGTATTCCCTATGGTGGTCCAGATAGAAATGGAAGTCATTAAGAATCATGGATTTGCTCCCGGCAGAGAAGGAATGGTTCAGTTCACTCAGATCGTCAGAGAAATGGAGCGGTTAGACACTGAAATCGCTAGACTACACAACGACATAAGAAGCCATTTCTTGCCTCCAGTTTCAATAACTTCAGCATTTGACTCATCACTTTAAACGTTTTTGCGAACTTGTTTACTCACTTTTTTATCAATAAATTAATAACTAATTATATTAATATATGGTCATTTAAATTGGACTTGTCCAACGATTCAACTTACTTGGCTTGCGTCGACCATATTGTGCTGTTGTCCGGCGGGGGGGGGGGGGGGGGGGGGGGGGGGGGGGGGGGGGGGGGGGGGGGGGGGGGGGGGGGGGGGGGGGGGGGGG
>JAOXNN020000042.1:1960248-1979761 GCA_028571205.2 Hydropsyche betteni | reverse complement strand
GGGCGGGAGGGGCGGCGGGAGGGGCGTTAATAATTTTCCGGTTAATGAATAAAATAAAAATGTTGTTAAAGGTGAAAATTGTATTTGGGTAAGGGGCGGGGCGGGGCCGGCGCCCGTCCGCTTCATGAATTATGCCCGCTCCTGGGGGCTCTCTTTCCTGAAATATGTCCGAACGCGAGGATAAATGTATTATGCCGCTGAACAGGACCTGAATAATGACCTCGGCTTATGCCGGACTTTTGGCTTTTCGCAAAGACCCCCGGTCTGTGTGTGATGTTCTCCGATGCTCTGAACGTGGGATACGTGCGGGTGTTTTGTTGATTTTTTTTCAATTTTATTTATTATTTGAAATTGATCTTTTTAATATGTTTAGTCTTTAAATATCGTCGAGGATGTGTATTCTTTCTTATATAGTAAATATGCCTGATATTAATAACATCGGATGTGGATTTGTGAAGAAACGAAAAACAACAATATGTTAAAACCCGATTGTGTGAACCCGAATTGTGTACCGGATTTGAATTTTTATATTTAATTGATAAAATCGAAATAGTTCATTTGTTATTGTCATCAGAAGTCGTATAGGCAAAGCCAGAAGAAAAAGTCGCGAGCGTCATTCGAACGAACGAACACACACACACACAGAAATCCGTAATTATATATAGGAGATTAAGGAAAAGCTCTTTGAATGTACCCGGTCTAATTTATATGTGTGCTCTGAAGTTATATTTCGTATCATACAAATACTATCCAAATTATTTTATTGATTTTTTATCATATAATTTTCAAAATTGATTCATTTATCATATTTAATTGAAAATGTGTATTTTTTCTTTTTAAGAAAAAATTCTTTTATCCCGGTCTAATATATATGGATGCTCTGAAGTTGCATTTTGTACAAATATTTTGATAATTTTTTTATTGTATAATTTTCAAAACTGATCAATTTCATATTCATATTTTATTGAAAATGTGTATTCTTTCGTAAATATTACAAAAAATTTATTTGAACTTTAATCCAATCTATATGTATGCTCTGAACATGCACTTCGTATTATACACATAAATATTATCCTATTAATTTTTGATATGTATTGATCTATTAAATACATTATGTACTTTAATTCTATTTAATACATTGAAAATCATAACGGAAAATCAATTCTCCGAACACTAATCTGACCAACTCGTAGCCGTTCTTAGCAAATCATAAGTACTACAAATTAGTTAAGTATGCAAGTTAAAATTGTCAAACTCTCCAATATTACACTTCGTACCAACATAATCCGATTAATTTAATACATATTATCTAAATCGTATTAAACTTTCAAATATTGATCGACTCTAACACCTAATAATTCAAACTAATCCGATCTACACACGAGTCAAACTTCCCAGACACAAAGTCAAACACTCGCGTTTCGCACATAAAAAAATCAACCTAATCGCCGGCATCGATTCAAACAAACAAACAAACAAACAATTCGCCATAAGCTTTTAACACAGGTGAAACACTGCGGGAGCATTTAATACTGATTCATTGCCATGAAAAGCGAGCGTTACCGCATAATTAGAGTCGCGGTCCCCCTCTGGATTGCAGCAGGCCATTGTCAACATCGGGACCCCATAATACCACCATGGCCGACCCATACGAATGTATGAAATTATAAAAAGTGGACGCAATCTGTCAATTTTCCGTGTCGTGATGAACCGAGGGTTTCGCGTGTGGCATATGCCACACGGGCAGGTGCGTGCGTCAAGTGCGTCGGTTTCGTGTTTTTTTTTTTGCCGTATTGGGTGACCCGAAAGGATCGTTTTGTATTACGAAATGTTATTTGTTCCTGTGAATGATGGGTGTTCGAGCGGCGTTTCGGGCGTGTTCGAGTTTGGGAAGTGTAGTGATTAGTGGCTCGGTATGATGGGTTCGTGTTCGGTTTTAAAATGGGTCTTATTGTTAAAATGATAACAGAACTAATAGTGCTCTAGTTAATGAAAATTGTTCGTTGATAGTATTCAAGAGCTTTTCTGTGGTTAATAATTTTTTTTTAGTGTATTTGAGAGCTTTTTTTGATGGATAGTCTGTTTTGTGGTTGACGTGAAATGCGTCTTATTGTTAAAATGATAATAGAACTAATAGTGCTCTAGTTAATGATGATTGTTTGTTGATAGTATTGAAGAGCTTTTCTCTGGTTAATAATTTTTTTTTGTGTATTCGAGAGCTTTCTTTGATGGATGGTCTGTTTTGTGGTCGATGTTGAAATGCATATCGATTTGTTTAGGAATGTGATGTCTGGTTCTTAAAATTTTGAATTACGATGAGTAATGTTACGATGAAGTTACGATGAGTGGAATGTAGTGTTGATTTTTTTAATAGAAAAAAATAAAAACTATACTTGACCAATAGAAACATAAATCGGTTATGAAAAAATACATCATATATCTAATCGTAATCGCACAAAAAGTCACTTTGAAAATTTGCATTTTTAACGTTGCTTCTACGAGAACTTAGAATAAAAATGAATGTCAAAGATAAAAAAAACAAACCATGTAATGTATAAAGTACACGAAAACCTCTTTAAACAATTTATAAATAAAAAAGAAAGAGAATCGTTTTTTTTTAACACAGTTTAAAAATTAAAAAAAATACATTATTATGCCACAACGGTAAGATTCAGAGCAGACTAGTATAATAATTAAATAATAGTTATTAAATTAAAATATACAACATTTTTCGATGAGTTCGTACGGCGAAATTTCCGCGACGTTACAAGTGTTTACATTTGGATGGACGTCCCATGCAAATCCATCTCCATAATTTTCATATATTTTTTACACGAAACGTATCCCCCACACAACAAAAGACTGATTACATTCAACCAGTCACCACTATTACAATTTCTACAACAAATTCTCAAGACCAATCTCAAAGCTTCTACGACACGAAAAAAAATCATCATTCCAACCCCACCCCAACGCCTCCGATTTCCCAAAAAATTTCCCAAAATCCCCCCCCCCCGTCCCCCCACCCGCCGACGGCAACCGTCGAGAGCACGCCCGGTCCAAAAAACAAGGAGTGTCAAACGGAAAAACGCCACGGCAGCGGCGAATCCTCGCGGGTCCTTTCCTCCGAGTCCCGGGACGTCCCGGCGTCCTCCGCGTCCCGGGACGGGAAATGAGCCGGACGGGACGGAGCAGCGGAACGTAAAACACAACCCGCATGAATACTTTATCGCATTTGCTCGCCTCAAAAACTGTACAATGGCGATGCTGCGGACCGTGTGTCGTGCACGTGCCGACGCTAGTGCCGTTCTATTGTTACACTCCGTTGTAACTTGACCTTTTCGGCCGTGTGTTTGTGCGCGAAATAAATAAAAGCGCGGTCGTGCGCCTCGTTTTTTGTTTTGTTTGAATTTTTTTTTTTTTTTTTGAATTTTTCCGTCGGGATGTTCGGTGGAGTTTTTGTTTGTTGAGGCGTTAGTGGGAATTGGAATGACTTTTTATCATTATAAAAAACTAGTGAATAGTTCCGATGTTAATAACATCGGCTGTGGATTTGTTAAGAAACGTTAAAATGTGAAAATCCGATTGTGCGAACCCGAAATGTGTACCCGATTAGAATATTTAATATTTAATTAATAAAATCAAAATAGTTCATTTGTTATTATCACCAGACGTCATATAGGTAAATCCATAAACGAATAAAGATCATGTTACTATAAAAATTCGCGAGCGTAATTCGAACGAATAGACGGACACACACAGAAATCCATGTTTACATATAGAGGGTAGTATATAGGCCCGATGTTAATAACATCGGCTGTGGATTTGTGAAGAAACGGAAAACGTTAAAATGTGAAAACCCGAAATGTGTACCCGATTTGAATATTTAATATTTGGTTAATAAAATCAAAATAGTTCATTTTTTATCTGTCATCGGCGATTATATACATGTATGGGGGATTCAAATATTTTTTCCACTGCGTAATAATCAACGTATTGCATAAGTCAATAGAGACGCTGTCATAACTATGATATTATAGACGTTAACTTTATACGCATAAAGACCATATTAGAATCAATACTATAAAAAGTCGCGAGTGTCATCGAACAGACACACACACACACACACACACACACACACACACATAAATCCGCTATTATATATAAGGGATATTGAATATACTATAATAGATATTATCTAACACGGTTTCTCACTTAGATTCAAACTATAAATTTTTCAAATGGACTCATTAATAGCGCAAACTGCAACACTCACGCCTTACAAAAGATCCACACCACTTATTCCTAGCTAACAAGAACATTATCCACAAACGACCACTGGTCTTACACGATACCGACACCGAGGATAATGTGATCGAACATCGGCAAAATTTTGCGATACACAGATTGATACGCTGGGTTCGGGTCACGGCGTATATTCAGTTGCTCTTTCGTTGTTAACCTTTCGGGTCTAGGTATACACATATGGGCGGATTCACTTACTCGGTAATTTTAGATTGCGTATTGTGTACAAGCTCGGTCCTCTTCATTCGGTAACGAAATTGTGGCCGAATGCGGCCGTTTGCCATTATGGTTCACGCTTTTTGCTTAATTGATGAGGTTTCAGGCATCGCCCTCCGAGGCCCTCCCCCGAAGTCCACTTGATGTCGGAGTGAAATTTGAAATTAGAGAAATGCAAAATGGATTTTCTGTTTTGTATAGGGCGAGTGAATAATACTTTGCAAATTTCGAACTGTGGTTTTGTTTATTTAATTATTGAAAAATATTCGGAATAAAACACAAATAAACAAGAACACATTCACGTATCAAAATACAACATAAATATTCAAGCGGACTATTATACGATAAGAAATATCAAGATAAAAAGTATAGAGTGACCACTGAAATACCGAAGGATTTGAAAAAGTTATAACTTGTTAATTTTCAATCTTTTTTATTTTATATGCTATAGAGTATGTTATGAAAATTAAAATGGCTACATATTATGTTCACCGACAATCGAAACTCATTGGGTTTTTCTATTCCAGAAAAAGATCAACTATTAAAAATCAAATAAAACACTGCACCGAATAGTAAATTTTTGAAAATGCAATTGAAGCTGATATATTTCCATATAATTTTCAGTACCCTAAAATCATCAGTTTTGTTAGAAAATGTATCTGCCTAAATGAAAATGGTCTTATCACTCATTGTCAAAATATTTTTGGTATTTTCTTTGAGTTGCAAAAATTGATCATTCATTAAAATAGAAAAATCCAAAAAGTAAAAGAAGTAAAAGAAGTTTTACTCATTGCAGGACTTTATGTGTCATCATATTTTAATTTCCAAAGAGCTTTCTATAGTATGTAAAAAAAAAAATGAAAAATGAACAAGTTATAACTTTTCAAACTCTTCAGTCTTTCAGTAACTATTCTACGCTAGTGGCGAAATCATTTTTCATCTTTAAATTTATTCTGAATATATTAGATGTTTGTGGTTCACCCTTTACATTTGTTTTAACTAGAGAAACGGTCGGAATGGTCGTTTACGATGACAATAAAAATACGTTGGGGGGATTTAAATTGGGTCAAATGCTAAGTAACCGCGTTTTAGTAGGTATTACTGAGTTTGGATTCAAACTTGTGTGTGTGGTTATTGTTTTAGTTTTGCCACTAATTTATGAATAATAAAGGCATTATGCGCACAATTGTGTGAATCGAAAATAATTGCAGTATAAAATGTGTATTTGAAGCGTGATTATGCGTCAAATGCGAATGAAGAGTTTTACGTTTGAATTATACCATATTTAAAAAAAGTATCAATTATTTAACAACACAAATCTTTCACGAAAGATTATAATAATTAAAAAAAATATTGTTTCTATCTCAAATATTAAGTCACCGTTAAAAAACACATATTTTATATAAAAGTCGATAGAAAAACTCCGAACAAATCGTGCGTCTTTCTTTGAATAATGCATGAAGTGGCTTTTCCGAGCCGTATAATTCAATAAGTTAGTTTTCTGGAGACGGCCTAATTTAATTGCCTCCAATTTGTATGTTGGGGATGTGGACAACAGTTTGTCACTCCAATTATTCCCTGGACCCATGGACCCATCTTTTCCATTGAATCAAAAGCTCCGAGGCTTCGCCACTAACCACTTTTATCGCACACTTCATTACCTGGCAGGATACGTGATTGCGTTCTTCAACTTTGTCGTATACTTCCGAGAACTTCGTTAAACACTCGGCGATATATAAATTCAGCCTTTTCCACAACGAGGCTTTAAATGCTTGAAAAAAAAAGGTTCACGTTCGGGCAGTTTTCGTGTATGGAGCCAGCGACACGCAAAATCGCCGGAATGAATTCGTTAATATGCGCAATAGTGATTATTTTTTTCGGCCCAGTTCAGATTGCGGTAATTTATCGCGCACAATGAGGCTTTTATACGAAATTTTTACAATATTTTATTTTAGTGCCGCTTCAAAGAAAAAGAAATTCACATTTGGCGCTAAAAAAAGTTGGACTTAAAATATATGTGGTTATAAATTCATATAAAACTGAAAAAGCTTAACAGTTTTCTAACGCGCGCGTATAAAATTTAGTATTCACGATAATATCTATGATATTTATATGGTGCGTTAATAAATTGAATAAGTAACGTTTTAATATTATGATATATTTTTTAAAGAAAATTTACCGTATTATATCCAAAGATTCAGTTTTTAAATTCCGAATTTAACCTTATACATATCAAATTCAATCTTTACAAAACATATTTTCTGCATATTTCATTTTTTTGTTATTTCATGAAAAATATAATAGAAAAGTTAAGTACAAATATATGGTATCTATTTTCGGATTTATTTATCATGAAATGTAATAAATTATTTGTGAAAAAATCACCAACTGAGATTATCAAAGTCAAATTGAAGAATAAATTGTAAAATTTCATTGATTACTATGACAATGTTTACTTTCTGATGATTGAATTGGATTTATAATAGGTATCATTCGAAGTTTTAAAGTTTGAGTTCGATTTGAAAAAGGTTGAATTTGAAATGTTTGTAGTTCATATTTAAAATGAAATATGAAATTTGCGTTTAAGAAAAATTATATTTACATTTGTTATAATTTTATGAAAATATTTTAGTTTTTACATAAAAAATATTTGCGCGATGAAATATTGTTTTAATTACGGCAGCATTTGTTGAGAAATACAATTACGCTCCCACGTCCGTTAATTCGATCGTGACAATCATCTTTTGTTATTTCTATATGGAGCGTCTATCCGTTATAACGGCGTTAAACTCCACAGCGAAAACGTATTAGCTTGAAAAAATAAATATTAAAATACTCTGAAAAAAAGGCAATGAAAATCTCGCGGGTGCGTCGTTGCGCACACGCGCCTCATACATTCGTTAGCAATGCAAATGGTTTCATTTTCCCGCGAGAGAGCTTTCGAATTTTCATTTGTAAATATTTATTTAGAGGGCTGCCGTCCCGATGAAAAATGTACGAAACGGAAAATGGAAAGAGGGAAAAATATAAAATAAAACGAGCGCCAAATGCAAAAACTTGCGAGGCGCGCTCGCGGAAATTGGATTCCGAATGATAATGAAGAAAGGGGAATCGGACCGAAAAAAAAGACGAAAGCTCTTCGATTTTTCCTTGTTAATGTTCCTTTAGTTTGTGTCTGGTTTGATTTTCAGGTGTTGGGATTGGCACCGGCTTTGCGGTTTAGTCCCTTTCGATATTGTATTGTGCTCGAGAGGGTCAAAAGATTAATTTGTCCTATCGTCTTGGCTGGGAAATTAATAACGCTTTGGTCGTATATATATATAAATATTATATATTATTGCGCATTTTGTATATGCTTGGTGCTTAATTAAAACGATGAAATTATACTTGTGTCGATATTGGGCGTCGTGTTATATTAATTTTATTTAATTGAAGACCTTCCGCGTGAAATATCGTGCCCCGTTTTAGTACTGCATAAAATATGAAATAACGATGATCATGAATAATATCTAACACAGTTCAAGGTTTTATCTATACAATTTTGAATTTTTTTTGGTATTTATTAATAAAATAAGATTGTTATCTAAAACTGAATATTGAAATGGTACGTATTCAAACCACATATTGATTAATTAACCAATGTTTATGTCGATATATTGACATATTCAATAAAACTAAATTGTTAATAATGTATGAAAAACAAAATGAACACTGAAAGGCTGAAGGATTCTTTAAAGTTAGAATTTATTTTATTTTTTTAATTTTTTTTAATTATAGGTTATAGAAAATGAGTAGTTTAGTGAAAGATCAATTATAACATAATCGATAATAATCGAAAGTCAGAGAAATTACTGACAATGTTTTAATGCAGAAATGATAGTTAGTGACAAGGTTTTTGTTTAAAAGTGTACATTAATAAACAAAACTGCAGATTTTTAGGATATTGAAAATAAGCACATCAGCATTAATTGCATTCGTAAAAATATCATATACTATTTGGTGTTTTTTCTCTGATTTTTAATCATTAATACTTCACTAGTATAGGAAAGTTCACAATCAGTGAGTTTTGATTATTACTGGACATCATATATACCGATTTTAATTAGCAAAAGAAGCTCTATACACTAAAAATAAAATAGAAAACTTGAAATGAAAAAATTATGACTTTTTCAAAACCCTTCAAACTTTAAGTGGTCAACCTATATAAGTATTATGTTTAGATTTTGAATTAAATTTGTTTTGAAACTCATTAAAATGCAATCAAAAACAACTATCATGAAACGATCGACGCATATAACTTCAGCAAATACTTCGTTTATTAAAACGCGGTTTGTTATAATATATTATGAATGTTCGAGAATTGATTGCAATGCAGGAATTGCGCACAGAATGCACATTTTCATTAAAACTTTCAGCAGAAACCACATCCACCGTGAAAATTGAACAAAACGACTCGTTTACAATAGTTTGCGTGAAAATTTCCCTGAAGCTCGACAACGTCACATATACAACGCGCGTTTCACACTTTTCAAGTTTAAAATCGCAATGAAAAATCGGACTTAGATATTATACATTTTTCCCACACGCTTTCGTTTCAAAGTCGAGTTTTGTTATTTCGGAAATAATGGAAATCTTAAAATAACGCGAAAATCTCCATCTCATATTGTGTTTGAATTTATATTTCGCAAAAAAAATATTTTTTTGGCATAATTTCGTATCTAAATTAATCGGGAGAGGCAATTTATGTAGGTGTAAAAGTGTATGCAAAATTAAGCGAATTCGTTATCGCTGAAATAACGAAAATTTTCATATTAAACGGATAATTCGGACGCCGAAAATGTCGTAACCAAAAGTCAACCGAGATGCTTTTGATATTTTTGAACTAAATATAAATTGTTTGTTGCTTTTGCTATGAAAAGCTTTTTATGCTTTTAATGTGTTGACAAAGGTATATTTGTGTTTATTTACAATACTTTCATATGCAAAGTTATTTTTGTATTATCTTGTGACTGAGAAAACGTTTGAAATCAAATCGACGAAATCAATTTTTGATATATGAGATTTCTTTGAAAGTTAATGGATTTAATTTTATTTGAGATTTTTTCTTGAAAAAATTTATTCTTTAGTTCATTGTATGAAATAAACTGATAAAACATGAGAAAATTCATTAACTTTTCCAAAGAGTTCTATTTACAGAATCGTTTTAAATTTCATAAAGACATTATACATAATATTTTGCATCATTTGTATGATTTTTTTTCTTCTAGTAATAAAACGATCATGTAACTAATGATAACATTTATGATTAATATTTAATGTGAATGCTTGAAATATTAATTTATTTGGGATAATGGACGAAATACGAAGTAATTTAAGTTGAATTTATAAAATTGCAAACAAAACATGAATGTTTCATTTTGAATATTGCGAAATGTAAAAACTAATTGCACTTTAAGAGAAATTTTACTTTCGTTATATAGATACATTACTGATGAGCACTAAGGGAAAATTTATGGCAGTAAAATGGTGAGATATCTTATTCAATGTTTTTGCAAATTCAATTTGAATATAAAATTGAAAAAAATACTAAAACTAGTTTCATATCTCGATAATTTTCAAAACAAATCCCTCTTAATAATTTTTTTTATACATGTATATATTGCGTGATATCGAGATATACAAAAAACGTAAAAGAATATGACAATAATATCACCTGGCATTCGTTTAATTAGAAATTATAAAATTTGCATAACGACGCATAATAAAGATGTTCATGTCGAATCGCACGAAAAGCTCGTTTACTCAAAAATTAATATTAATTATCATTATGTCGAGCAGCGACAAGCTCATTTCCCTTCATCGTTTCGACACACCGAAAGCCAATTATGATAATTAAAACGCACAAAGGTCGCCCGAATAGGCTTTTTCCGTATCGATCGAACTCGTTTACCCACAATTTCTATTATTTCAAAATAATTTCGCCCACTTGCTATAGACTTTTTTCGGATTCGGCACGTTATAAAATAAATGGCGGACGAAATTTGCCGCCGAAATTCGATAATCCACTTTTAAAATTTCCAAGCTTTCGCTTTCGTATAGGGGCACAAAATTCAATTTTCCTTCTCATAAATTATTTCGGTCCCGCGTGCCCTTTTCATGTCGGACACTTTTTTCTCGCTTTAGTTCGGGTGGAAAGTCGGAGTAGAAATTTTGTTATGTATTTTTAAAGTGGCACAAAATATAATATCGCGACGAATTTGCATGGAAATGCGCAAGGATGTGTTCCTGTTTGATCGTCACGTTTTATTTTTGATAACTAACTTCATCCGGTTTGTGTGTTTTAAAAACCCGACGCATATAAATCGTTTCGCAGACGTTGAAAAATTGTTGCGTTATGTAAATGTACGTTTCGAATTGAATAATTGTTATGACGTTTGTATACTTTTAGGTCTTGATAACTCTTTGGTGTATATAAACGGTGGCATACTTTTCGGTGCAAATTTAAACGAACGAGGCTTCGGAGTCGAATAATGTTCGTTCTAGTTAGGAAGAAACTTTTGCGTGATTACATAGAAACTTAGAAAGTTTACACAGCGCCTTATTGGCTTACGACACACCTATCTTGAGAAGAAAGTTTGATTTTTCCCAGCGGATGTATAGTTAAAATTATTTTTAAATGTACCCTTTTAACAAGGAAAACTTTCAACTTTGACAATTTAACCCTTTAAGGTATAATATTTTGTATTAAAAATGCTCTAGTAGCATAAAAAAATTATCCATATAAAATTTAATAAAATGGATTATTTTTGGTACTAAAGAATTAAAATGATTCGACTAATTTTTCAATTTGGGAAATTTACTATTATAGTATACCTCGAAAGGTTAAAAAGAGTGCTCTATATATTTACCTTCAAGTACATTAACTGTCGGAATGATTAATAAAATATTTATTATGAAATCGAATATTATTTTGGATAAGGTAAATAGGAAAAGAAACTGAAATAAATGAATAGAATCGATAAAACTATCATACAAACACATAAATATTTTTGATTTTCCTTCACCAAACATTTACAACCACACCATGAACATCGGATAACACTATCAAAAATCGGCAAACACCAACATTATAAGCACAATATAATCTTTAGATATCGTTCTAACGATACTTGCTCGTTATTTTCAGATATTTGCAGAAGACGACCAACTCGCCAGTGGACATGAGAGTGGGCATACACACGGGTGCGATTTTGGCCGGAGTGTTGGGACAACGTCAATGGCAGTTTGACGTTTACTCTAGAGACGTCGAACTAGCAAACAAGATGGAAAGCAGTGGAATGGCAGGGTAAATTTTGCTCCAAAACACTATGATGATGTTCCGTTTTCCGCGTGTTCGAAAGAGGGTCAGTGATTGAACGAGAAAATTTTCAATATGAGAGTCAATCTTCGCTTTAGTGTTATTGGGAATTTTTACATGCTTCATATCAAAGGGGTTGTTAAAAAAGTTTTCGGGATCGTTGGACCATTGGGATTCGTTCCAATTCGTCTCTGTTATGTCTGTGGTGTTGTATTTGGTTTGGGTTTGGTGCAATTGTAGTCGAATGATGGTGCACGGAAATAGGTTGATGAATTATTATTGAGTGGATCAGAAAGAGTATTTATGTTAAGATTTATTGCCCATGGAAATGAAGTAATGTAAACAAGTTAAGAATAAAAAATGAGAACGCTTTGTAAATATATTTAAATGAAAATTTTTGTAGCCAATGTATATCTTTCAGACATTTATGATTCTCGTGATATTGATGGCACGAATAGTGTATAAATTTTATTCAAAATAATATTCGTTCAAATAAACAAATTTTACTAACGGGAAGTATGAATATAATAAAAAAATATGATGTTATTTTTGTAAATGTACCCGGTATAATCGAATACGAAATGAAATTTCTACGACTCACGGTATGTTTTCATTTTAGGAGAGTGCACATATCTGAGAAAACGTTGAGCTTTTTAGACGGCGAATTCGAAGTGGAACCTGCATTCGGCGAAAAAAGAGAAGAAGCTTTACGTTTGGCCGGAATCAAAACATATTTCATAGTGAAAGAGCTCAAACCCGTAAGTAGAAATTTCACACACAAACTCGTAGCGTTCACAAAATTCTATAATGAAAATTAAACGATTCATTTCATATCGAATCATGGAGATCGTCTATTTCGATTTCGTGAAACACCACCATCGAAAACAATCCCTCACAGTCGAACCGAAATTCACGAAAGCCCCGAAAACCACAACGAAAGCCGATCAATACTAATCAAACGCATTGCCAGAAACGATTAAGATGCGAAATGGCGCGAAGCCGTAAAGAGTTATTTGGCTAATTGAACAACACCGGCGCTGTTATGGCCAAAATTCGATCTCGGCGAATGGCCCATAATGGACCGACACGTGTAAGAAAGACACACGCACTCGAGGCGTTAATTTCGAGGGCACGTGTCCGTGAATTTCTTGGACAAGGACGATCGCTATGCCCCTTTTGATTGATCCACGTTTCGCTCGTGTGACATTATGTAAAGTGTTGTTGTCGTTTGGATTTACGTCAGGCCGTTAACTGGGCGGTTGTTCGATCGATTTAGATTTGATTTGTTGTGTTTTCGTTGTTGGTGGATGTGTCGTTTGTATAATTGCGTTTTCTGTGAAAAATGTAAAAAAAAATCTTGCGTTATTTGTGAAATTCAAATAAAATCGAAACAAAGTTTGATATCATTTGACCTTCATTTTCTAGAATGATTTATTTTATGATTTTACAAAGCCAATACATCTGTCTATAGTCTTCGACGCATTTTTCAATTTCATTGCGACGCTTTGGTTTCAGCAATACAAGTTTTTCCTAGCCTTCCGTAGATATCTCGTAATACACATCAACTGTCATATTTGATAGTTTACGTTAAACATTTATTTTTAATTCACAAAAAACGCAAAATTTTCTTGGATTTTTCCTATAAAACGCGATTACAAAAATTTTGTTTAACGAATATAATACATGTATAAATGTTAAGAGAAATTGATTATTTTTCAAATCTTTACTTTGTTTCCAATCGATAAGTTTGAATAATCAATTTTTATTTATTAGAAGTTGTATGTTTTATTTTTTATTGAATTAGACTGGATTCTTTTACTGACGATAAATAACCTATAAAATATTATTTCTTCAGAGAAAAACAAGTCTTTGTCGAAGGAGAAGACGATTCTTGTATGCTACGAAAAAGAGACGCGACTTCCGCAACGAGATCCATATCCAACACAAACACGTGTACACGGAAATAAATATATCTATGTTACATACACATATGTCGTCTTATACTAAGAAAAATGTCGGCAGAGGTTTGAAAAGCTTTCATCAAAGCCGCAACTGCTCACTGCAGACGAGTTTCGCTACCTTTGTTAGTTTTCTGCACGACTACCCCATAATGTTACGTACAATTAATGTTCGTGAAGAACGTGCGTGGTATACGTTCGCAATATAAATTGCGTATTTTATGCGATGTCTACGACTAATAGTGTCGGTCGTGTAATATTACGGGAGTCCATTAACGTCTAAAATAGCAGGAAAATAGAAACGAAACCTTTCAATTGATTTTTCATAGGAAATTGAAGTTTTTTTTTTTTGATTTTTCAACATTGAAATTTTATATTGAAAGAATTTTTTTGTTTTCGTCGTGTGTATTGAATAAAAGTGATATTTTTCCAATGTTGCTATTCATAGGTCCTTTTATCGTCTCCGCGTATTATTTATAGTCCGTGTTATTTCACGGGGCGTATCGAACGTCACTTGTTACGTTAAAGGGGACATTCAGATAATATCGTTACGGTTTGTGGAGTTTATATTGCCGTGTAATAATACTGGAGTGCTCTTGTACATGGTACGGTAAGAAACTTTTATTTGATATTATTTTGCGAGATCGTATGATTTTGCAAAAATTTCAAATGATTTATTGAACCATCGGTTTTCGCAGAAAGCAAATATTAACGTCTGAGATAAGCAAAATACTGTGTTGCATGTTTACAAAACGTTAGACTTTTCATGCAAAAATTTGTAATTAAAATTCAGGAATAAATTTAAATATTTAACAAAAAATCTCTAGTAGAACTATAAAATGTTAATCGCTCTATCCAGCACATCCATCACTTGAATTATGTGACTAGGAGTAAGTAAGTAAATAAATTTAACTATATTGATTTTTATATTATTTAAACAATGATTGATTTCAGAGTTGGACAAAAATAATCTTTCTCTTATGAGAGATGCCGAAACTTATAATTTTTAACATTACATCGGCTCATCAGATACGCTGGATTTAAATTTCCCACTTTTTATATTTAAATTAATAACCTTTATATTTAACATTTGTCATTTGCAGTCATTGAGATTGTTAAAAAGAGTCGTTATTTAAAATAATAATGAGTTGTTATTGTTAAAATACAGGTATAATTAGACTGGTCTTTTTTTGAGAATGAATTTGGTGAAAATAGAGTACAATATCGTAGTATTGGTTTTTTTCGCAAGATCGATCGGATAATATGGACTTTGAAAAATTGTGGTTTCAACAGGTTGGCGTCACATACCATAGAGCAAGAGAAATTATCGATTTGTTAAGAAAACGATTTCATTTCCAGAAATTTCGATGTTATTATAATTGGCATCTATCTATTATAGCTCTTGTGACTTGACACCAAAAAATTTTTCCCTTTGAAGTTTTTCCTCTGAAGTCTGATGATAATCATATTGCCATTGAAACGCACGTGAAACACCACTCAGTCCCATTAAATTAACCAAACCAACTTCATAACACTAGAATCCATTCCGAATTCGCGGATTATCCTCATCCCGCAGAAAATCTCGAACCCGCGAAGTTTGTTTGTAAGTTGCGTACTGTATGAGCAGAGCAATGGTGGGAGAGTTAATCAGCGGGTCTTTGTGTGTGATCACCGAAGGTTCTTCTGAATTATGTACGGCGAATTAATTAGAGATGAAATTCAACGGCGGAGACAAAGTATGGGTAATTAGCCGGCGCTAGGCGAATTTACAATTTCGCAAAGAGGTCACATATTTAGCCCCGGAACCCTCCTGTGCGATATCAAACTCATAAGGGTCGTGTTTGTGACGTGGGAGGTTTATGTGGCGGAATTAATCATCGTAGATCCGGCGGTCGATTATTGTGCGTGAAAAACGTGTGTGGATTGAGTGTTTGGCCGATTCGGGTGGTTTGGTAACGATGATGGTTATTGTAATGGTCCCGGCATGATTTTGATGGTAGTTTAAGTGGTGGAATGTAATCGTCGGTGCGGTGATTTCTGCACTCGGCGTAAATGTGCACGCGAGCGGCGTGACTTGAAAAAAATAATATAGATGTTGCCATATTAAAAATATATATGTATATATAATATATATTACGCCTGTTTATTTAACTTTTCCTTACCGGTGATGTGTATCTTCTACACATTGCTCTAATAACCATCAATATCTCTATAAATATAAAAAATACACGGTTAAAATTTTAGGTATTCCTCCATTATATATTTACGCATTGATTTAAAAAATAATATTAATAATAATTAGAATTTATCGAGTAAATCTAAGCTATTTTGTGAACAAATCCGTTTAAATAACAGCTTTGGTTCAATAAAAGTAAATATTCGCATCTCACTCTTGCATACTTCACTGTAGAAGTGCGGGTAGCTCAACGTTCTCAGTCGTGAGTGGGGGGCATTCTCGTCTACTGCGCCAGTTGCGATCCGCCTCGCAAATGAAGTGGATCCATGTCCATTTCGTGAGCGTTTCCAGATGGTTTTTTAATGATTTTAGCAAATAAATCACAATTATTATAATTTTTTACTTCAATTCTAATAAATTAAGAGGATTAGATATGAATGTTTTTATTTTTCCGATTTTAAATCGCTAATTTTTGAATGTGTAGTGACCACACAGCACCGGAACGCGCGTTTTGTTTTAGCACCGTAAGGGAAAGGTTAAAGTTTCGAGCGTCATCGACCAGACGTACACACACACACAAATAGGGAATAGAGGATGTTAACATTTTCCCCAAAACAGTTCTCCATCACCAACAACAACATAGTTCGAATTGACGACACCTGAACGTGTACTTATAGAAATGCGGTTCTAGTGCAAGTGCATAGAGTGAATGCATGACGGCGCGTAATAAGCCGGCCACGTAACAAACTGGTAACCGCCGCTCCGCAACAACATGCAATTATTTATGTAACAAACTCGATGCACTTGCATGATGCGGCTAAAAATAAACGCACTCTTTGCACGATTCAAGTTCATGCGTTTCGTATAAGGGATAGGGACGGGTCGGGAGATGTCTCGGGTTTTTTGCTCGCTCCGAGGAGTCGTTATGGTGGAGTTTGTCTTCGAGTGGAAACGGCCGAATGATGGATGGAGCTTGTGTGCTTGAAATGGGTAGTTGGAAATGTCTAGGGATGTTCGATGTGATGGTGAAGAGGTTTTTTTTCGCATGTTAAGAACTCGTCGGTTATTCAAATCGGCGACTATTTGCACAAACCTTCCAAAATCATTGAATTTCAGAGTATTAAAGAAAATATAACTAAATTCATATCGTTCTCATACTTCGTTTAGATCAAAAGGTAAATAGTGGAGAGTTGAGTTGAATTTAAGGAGTCAAAGGGAAAATTTGTGTTTTTTTTTTACATCGTCTTGGTCGCGATACTCATGAAAACAATTAAAAATACATTGGATGCTAATTTATGTGAATCGAATATCGATATTTCATAAAATCTGATATTATTTTTCGGATTGTTTTCAAAGCGAGGTTTTCCTTCATAACTATGCAAATCGGTTTTGTTCCTGTCGAGAACGCAATTTCGTTTCGGGCGCTAAATTTATGTTTTTTGAACGCTACGTTTTTTTTTTGCGGCGATTCGAAAATTGCCAAATTTTCCTCGTTGTTAATAATAAAATTTTGACACAAATTTAAATGAATAAAAAATCCATTAATACATTATCACCACGAAACTTAACGATCAATCGGGACAGAGTGTATCGAATTTCAATCAAGATTTTATCTATTCCGAGTATCTAAACTCATCATCTTATCTTATAGTCCTAAATAATAAATCTAGTTTCGATAGACCCATTTAAATATTATACCCTCGCAAATTCCAGGAAATTTCGTATTGATTTTCCTCAACCGACATGTGTCATATGTAAACAAATATCGCGATAGATCCACCGTAATTTAATACGACCTTTGCGGTTTTCAGTTTGAACATTCATATAGCTTTTAGGTCAATATGTATACATATCCATGTATTGATTGCACAACGTGTCGCTTAACTTCGATTTAGGCATTTTAAATGTCGAGGGACTTGTTTATTCTGTATAGAGTGAAAAATCTTCATCTGGCCTCACGATTTTGGGAATTTTCGTGCATCGTATGCAAACAGAATCTTGTTGTTGTTTTTGATGTTGTTGCGCAATTCAGTAAAATAACCGTTATGGTCACCGAATGGACGGTGCTAAACGAACTCCGAAATTACTTTCCTCTCGTTTAATTTATAAACGCCGTTTCACGGTCTGTGAGAAAATTTCAAATCTGGCTGCAACACTCCTGCAACGAGGGTCATAGTTTTAAATTAAATAAAAATTCGATAGAAATTTGAAAATAAATATCGTCATTATTAAAAGTGGTATAGGTCTATTTATTTATATTGGGAGATATTTAAAGGTTTGTTTTTTCATAAGTATAAATGTATTGGCGTACGTTAATCAATCCAGTTTTTTTTTTACTGATAACATGCTAAAGTTTATTACGCGAAAATAATCAACTACAGGCTTAAAATTTATATTTTAATCGAAATTAGAATTTCTGGAATGTATTTTTTTTAAATAAAAATAAATATTAAATGCAGACATATAAGAATACGAAAAAACTTTATTGAGAATTAATTACAGTTGTATTGTAATGGACTTACAAGAAATGTGGTGCAAAAAGAAAATTACTTCATGAAGATAGCTAATAAAAAAATTATTCCTTCTTAACGAACAGAAAATCCAAAAAAACTGAATAATGAGAAATTAATGCGATAAAAACTTGTTTAATTATGATTGTTACGAATGGACTTATTCCACTTTCGAAAAAACCGGCTTGAAGGTAGTTTTCATATCGTACACTTCTGTCCATAGTTTTTCGATCATATTTTTTTTTCGAATGTTCTCTTTACAATAATTTATTGTGACCAAATGTTTGCCTAAACGACACTAGCGCACACCGACATTAGTACATACGAGACTTTTCAAGGCAATTGGAGGACTATATGATAAGCGATTCAATTAATACTTTATAATTTATTTTAATCACACTATTTTCAAAAATTTTTGCAGATTGTGTTGCACGCTCGATGTTATCGTATCGTAGGTGCTACTGTCGGTGTGTGCCAGTGTCGTACGTACTAGTATCATTTAAAAAATACTTCTTTGAACCAATACACACGATCATATCCATAATCGTGACTAACACCACCCATAAATAACGATCGAACAAAAAATGTATCATTTGCAAAATTACCATTGAAAATATGAATCTTTACCGCTTTTATAATACACCCGGGCCTCGTATAACACGGTTTTATATAACACGGATGTATTAATTGTGGCATATTTTTTATACAACACGCTTTATATAACACGATTTCTGGAAAAAAAAAATTAATTTGTTTGATTTGTACGTCTATAAAATGTGCCATGACATTAAATTAGAATTTTTTTTTATTGAAAAGGATCCTATAATACAAAGAAGTGCGAAATTCAAGAGGGAATTACAAAAGATTTTGGAACTTTGTAAGGAAATACGTAAAGATTTATACGCTAAAAGCAAACAATCGCTTATTACCGAATTTTTGAAGACTAAAACCACAAGAAATCCAAAGTCCTCCGATGATGAAAACTTACAAC
>JAOXNN020000042.1:1934432-1950695 GCA_028571205.2 Hydropsyche betteni | reverse complement strand
TGGTTTTTATTTCGAAAAAACGATCGTCGATCATTTTAAAGTCGCGAGCGTCATTCTGACAGACAGACACACAGACACACAGACAGAAATCCGCTATTATATATATAGGGGATATAGGGGATTCAAATATTTTTTCCACTGCGTAATAATCGACGTTGCATAAGTCAATAGAGACGATTTGATAAGCATGATATTATAGACGTTATGTGTATACGCATAAAGATCATATCCGCATGAAGGATTATATATAGGGGATCGATGCGTCGTTTTAAAGTCGCGAGCGTCATCGACACAGATACCCAGACAGACAGGCAGACATACAGACAGACACACAGAAATCCGCTATTATATATAGGGGATATGCGTACTTGTAAATAGGCCCGATGTTAATAATACCGGCTGTGGTTTTGTTTAGAAAAGGAAATCGATAAAATGTGAAAACCCGACCGTGTTAACCCGAAATGTGTACCCGATTTGAATATTCAATATTTAATTAATAAAATCAAAATAGTTCATTTGTTATTTTTTTTTGTGAATATAGGCAAAACTCATGGCAGTAGAATAAAGCATCATATTATAGACTTTAAATGTATACGCATAAAGACCATATTCGCGAAACAGTCGCGAGCGTCATTTGAACGAACGGACAGACAGTCCAACACACGGATGTCGGTGATTATATATAGGGGATACAGTTAACGTCTATAATATGATGCTTATTACCTACGGCCTCTGGCTTTGTCTATATGTTACAAACAAATAACAAATGAACTATTTTGATTTTATTAATTAAATATTAAATATTCCAATCGAGCACACATTTCGAGTTTACACAATCAGGTTTTCACATTTTAACGTTTTCCGTTTCTAAACAAAACCACAGCCGATGTTATTAACATAGGGCCTATATACTAGTATATAATAGTTTTGAGTTTTGATGTGTATGTAATGGGTTTTTAAGTACATGTTACATTTATGTTTTTAATATTTATGACATATCAAAATTTAATATGAACGTTTAAATACTTTTATTTAGTTTCGTTGTTGTATACATGGTTTTATATTACGCAACGCGAAAAATCTTGCATTTTATGTGAAATTTAACGTCATTTGTAGATTTTTTTCCCTTTCTGTTGATGTTATTAAAAAATCAAATATTTAGTATTATTTGTCAAATATGACAGTTGACATGTCTTACGGTATACTTATGGAAGGTTGGAAAAGGTTTGTATTGTTGATACCAGAGTGTCCGCAATGTGATTAAAAAGACGATGAGTGCCTCAGACTTGGTTTCGCTTTGTAAATCATATAATAAAAGAGTTAATTATAGAAAATAAGAATTAGGAACTCACCAGTTGAAATCATTTTTGATGCGAATTTCAAATTTTTAAATTTTACAAAAATCGCAAGAGTTTTCCATTAAAAACGTAATCACACAAACGTTGGGAAACATATAGAACAGAAACGAAATTTATAAATTTAAAATACGTCTCTAATGACATAAATTAAATTTATTTAGTTTTAAAAAGGTCAATTTTCGAGACAGCTGTGCGGAACGTTGACAAAGAGGGACGTTTTATATGCGGCTTGGGTACCCTTTCTCTTTAATCGTTGAATTTATCGTTCAACAATAAAGATAATTTCGTCCTTGTGCGTGTTTTATATAGGCGAGGCTATGAAAATCGATCGGATTTTATTATTTTCATTTCATCGTATTATACACGCTTGAGTAACATCGATTTCGGTTCGATGTTTGACGCTTATGTCATGTCAAAGTCGATTAGTGTTTACAATACATTTTATTTTCTTATAACATTAGAAGATAGCATAAATTTAATATATATTTTCATTTGATGTATTCATTGAAAACATAAAAAAAATGCAATTGTCCAACGAAGCGAAACAGGATCTAATTTAAACATTCTTTTGATATATAAAAATTATTAGACTCATTCAGAACTTTAATGCAAAAACTTCCATATTCAATGGTTCAAAAACGATTCGATCATACTAAAAATAGTTGAAACTGAGTCTGACGCGTTTCATTTTCTTGAGACTAAACATTCGCATTAATTCATTATTAAGCTTTGACACGTTCAGTCCCATCCATCATCGTCGGCCCTCGGCGGTGACACATTCAGATTTGGAATCTGCTTTTTCCGCGCAAACACAATGTAATACCGTCTTAGTGTTCTGTTTGTCCACATGATCGAACACACGCGATTACTTTCGGGAAAATTCCGGGTTTTTGTTCTGGAAAAGGTCGCGATAAATGCGGCATTTGTGCGAAAGCGAACTTTGTGTCTTTTCCAGGACGCAGCTGATACCTCCGTATAAATAATGCCCCGAAAAGCCTGTATGGGAAATCGTATTCGATTGAAAAATACTGTTTACGTATCAGATCGATGCTGAAAAATGTAAGATATGTTTCAAATGGGTCTTAATTTTTTTATATGGCAATAATATTTTATTGGGTTCGGATCGCAATTGGATCACTCCCTTGTGAATATTTTCATTCTGATTGTTACTTTTATACGGATGCTTCGATTTTAGTGCTTGTCGTATCATTATCGAAGTTTCCAGACGAAAGGAATAGTGAAATTGTATTTTTACAACTCGTCTCGGGATTCCGTTTTATTTCGATATCGATTCCTCGAGAGTTTTCCTTAAAATGTCATATATTTATTTGATTTTTATGTGTTATTTTTAAGGATCTTGGCTAAACATACGGGACTCATGTTGGGCTTTCAAACCCAAGAGATGGAGATGGGATATAATAAACGAGATGGAATCGCGTTAGCTGCCTGTTTTCCTTTGACGTTGGCTGTATTTTTACCAGCTTTCATATTAAGTGCTGTCGTCCTTATTATATCATATTATATCGCTGGAATATACTGGATGATATCCGTGGTAATACCTTTGACTGCTATAGTGACTCCGTATTTGATATCTTCTATTTCGACGGTTTGTACAGTAAATTTTTAATATTTATAAATTTTATTATATAATAATGTATTCAAATCGATTTTCAGGATTCTAAAAAATTGGCTGTTCTCGGCAAGAAGATAAGTAATTCGGTGGTGTTGAGGATTTTGTTTGTTTCGACTGCAGCGTTTCTAGCCACGTTTCAAAACACCGGACAAATGGTATGTTTTCGAAATAACAGATTATGTTAATTATTGTGGTCGTGAAAACATTGCTGAAATACAGAATTTCAGATCAGGTCGGTTGGAAATTTTCGTTCACTATCCCGTGAACGCTTGTTGTGGTTCCGTTAATGTATGCAAAATTATGCAATTTTACTATAGTTATAAATTTGTTCATGTACGCCGATGTGCGAGTTGTGTCACCTTTTTGTTTAATTAGTATGCAAAATTGTAAAAACAACATGTATTTTTGATCGAATTTCCATTATATAAAAATAATAAAAAGTATATAATTATATGTGTATTCTTCAAATTTTAGTGGCAATGTAAAATCGAGGCTGAAAAGATTGGAAAGTTTAATATGGGCGTGGGATGTGCTTACATAGGTTGCAGTGGAGGTGCACTAATTGCCATAATTGGGTCTTTGTGTCCGGTGCCTTTTATCGTACGAGCAATTTTGAGTGTCGCACCGATAGTTCCTCCGACTATTATATCTTTTTGCTGCATAGGATATATGTTGGATAATACAGATATCAACCCAGACTCGTGAGACTTATTGTTGATAATTTTTCAAATTGTTATCTGAAACTTATAATATTGATAATTTTAATGTTTCACAGATTTATTTCAACCAAATTTGATCTATGCATCTTGATGATAAATATTGCATTCATTCTTATCATATTGAGTTATCATGTAAGTGTTACATATTGTTATATTTTTTTGAGTATATAAAATAATTAATTAATTAATTTCAATTTCAACATTTAAATAGTTGGAAGCTACGAACCGGGTACTTTTCTTGTGGAAGGCTCAAATTGAAGAACAAAAGGAATGTGCTGCTGATATGAGAAGAAGAAACGAAGCTTTAGTGTACAACGTTTTACCTCCACATGTAGCTGCTCATTTTATGGGCAATAGACGCAGACAGCATAACGAACTGTATTCTCAAAGTTATTCTGAAGTTGGTGTGTTGTTTGCCTCGATGCCGAATTTCTCAGGTATTATTATATTATCATCCCTATAAATGTAAATACTGATTGTGTCAATTTTTAGGATTACTGATCAAATTTACTTTTGTTTATTTAGAATTTTACACAGAGGAAACTGTCAACAATCAAGGATTAGAATGTTTGCGATTTTTAAATGAAGTAATATCTGACTTTGATGCAGTGAGTGATTATTTTATTAAAATTTCATATGAAATATGCAACAGAATTTTTTTAAGCTTGTACTTATTTTTAGTTATTGGAGAAATCTCCATATCAAGATATTATAAAAATTAAAACTATCGGATCATCTTATATGGCTGCTACAGGATTGAATTCATCTAGAAAAGTCCAAGTAAATTTTTATTATATTTGGAGGTTTCATTCCTTTGATTGTTATATATTAAAAACTATTAACAATTTACAATTTTCAGCCGGATGATCCAGTTACAGTTAGATGGTTTCATTTGTCACTGTTGGTGGAGTTTGCTTTAGAATTAACAAAAGTGTTACAAGGAATTAACGAACAATCCTTTAATCATTTCGTACTTAAAATGGGCATCAATCATGGCCCAATTACAGCAGGTGTCATAGGAGCAAGAAAACCCCATTATGATATTTGGGGAAATACTGTGAATGTCGCATCTAGAATGGAAAGTACAGGAAAAGCGGGTTGTATTCAGGTATGTGTATTAGAATAATGCATTGTTGAAACTTTATTTGGTTGATGGTTTAAAAACGGAAAAATTTTGAATTGTGCAGGTGACTGAGGAAACGTGCAATATTTTGAAACATTTTGGTTATGAATTTGAGCAAAGAGGTTTAGTTACTGTTAAAGGTAAAGGTCAATTAATGACATACTACCTACTAGGTAAAAATGGATCAAATAAACCACCTGAAATAAATTCTATGAAAGAACAGGTAATGTAAATTAAAAAATCAAATTACTTTACATAAAAAATATATATTTTTTAATTTATAAATTATTACAGGTAACGGACGTAGTTGAATGTAATGATAAGATTAATCCAGTTAATGGATCAAACATTGATATACAACAAACCTCATCGATGAACAATGGTCTTCCAAAAAGTCCAAACGGCAACGCTAGTGCAATAAATTGTAATGGGATGTTACCAGTTTCACCATCTAATAAAGAAGCTATATTATCGTCCAGTCAAGAAAAAGCAGGAGACGAAAAATTCAAATTGTTAACACAAGAGGATTCATCCAATGATCTTAACATCGATGCACGGGAAAGTGACGCGTTGCTGAAAAAATAAAATTGGGTAGTGTTCAAAATGTAAGGTTTTTGTTGTTTGGAGAATCTCATATGCTTCTATTATTTTGTTTTAATGATTTTTAAAGAAATTCGGTTCAGGATTTGTGACAAAGTTTTGATACGGCTCTAATTGTAAATGAAAAGAATATGATTTGTTATTAAAATGGTGCCAGTATTTTTTAATATTGATTTCTAAAAATTGTATGACTTAATTTTAAAATACTGAGCATAGTCCAGATAAGTCAAAATATTTATTATATTACATGTCTTCAATATAATTCATAGTAACTTTATAACTGTGTAATCGGAACACTTTTGAATTTATACATAGATTTGAAATACTCATTTTCGTTCAAATAAAATTAAGTAGTGTTTATTATTTTAAATCACCTGATTTATGATTCTATTCATAATCTGTCTGTATCAAAGTAGGTTTTAAGTAACGTTTTAGAAAAATTTAAGACATTTCAAAATAAGTGTCAAGTATTTTTATACTAATGATTTGTTTAAACAATGTTAGTCATTCAAAATTAATAATTTTATTTTTGGTGTATATTAATATTATTACGAAAATTCCCTCTATGAGTGGTATTTTATTAGAAGATTATAAGAATTTTTTCAAACTTCTTAGGAAATTATAATAAAAAATTTCAACTTCAGAATGTTTGAAAATGTAATATTTATTTAATTATTATTTGGATTGTCAAAGCTAAGAAAATTTTTAAAATATTTTATATCAGTTCCATCAAAAGGATATTTTTTCAGTATGGAAATATTTTTGAAAGAAAGAAAAGTATTTTTAAATAATTCGTATTAATTTTGATAACAGCTATATAATATACCAATATTATTTTTATATTTAAAATCGTATTTGAAAATTCATCTTTGCCCAAAAGACAGGGTGTTGATCATGTCTCATGATTTTGCATTTGTGTTTCGTTACTTGAAATTAAATAATTGCGAACACAATCACTCGTCAAACTATATACAAATATTTCATCTAAAATTTAATTATTATATTTAAACAAAGTTTATGGTAAATTTTAAATTAATTTCATGCTCAAATGACTCTACTGAAACATTAATTGATGGTAATTATTTATTTGCATTAATAATATCTTTAAATGCATAAAATATATTAACGGTTTTGAATATGTGTAATCGTTTTTGGCCTAAATATTATAACAATTATATCAATATACGAAATATAATATAAATCAGTAAATGTACCTAGTTGGGAAATATTATGATTTTCCATCTGGACCAAAGTATCTTACTTAATTTTGATATTTTCTTAAATCAAGTTATCGTTTCATAGTTATTTATAGCAGCGAAGGTTTTTGTGTATAATTTTTTTTAAGAGTAAGTGAAAATGCAACGCTTATAAGTTAATAAAATTAATTAACTATTGTCATATGTTTTTGGGAATCAATTTTTTATCATAAAAATAAAACTATATTGATATATTCACTGTGAAATCTATTTTGATTGGATGCTTTTTGATTTAATCTGTTTCTTAATGTAAAATGTTAGTAAAATACTTACTATATTAAATATTGATAGATGAATGTGATATTTTTTCCAGACAATATGTCTGTTTAATAAGCATGATTTTTCATAATATTTAATAGTTTGTATAGGATAATCAATTTATTAGGATATTTTTCTTCTAGATGTGGTAGACCAGACACTATGGTTTGACCACATAGGAGTATTTCAATGTATGTGATGTAGCGATACATAAATGTTTTAAGATATCTTTAAGAGATATTGTGACTTCAACAATTATTTTATGCGAAAGCTCCTCACGATCAAGCAATGCATGACTTTGAATTATTTTCAAAAGAGCAACTCATGTAAAACACTAAAACATTAAAAGACAACGCAACATATGATGATGCCTAAAATTGCACTTTTTTGAAAACGGCCTAAGAGCTACTCACTTTGTTGTTGATTTGTTATTATATTTCGATAATTTAGAATTATTATGTAATAGTTAATAGACTGGATAAATTAAAATCTCTCACTGATATATGTATATTAATAGAGTTGTAAAAATTTGTTTGATGATTGCATTAGCATTTGGTTGCTAATAAAATATAATACTTGTAATAAATGATACCACGCTTGTTAAATAATTTCTTTGTTGCCATTTTTAGAATATATCATGTTAGTGTATATATATATTGTATTATTTATTTAGCATATCAGAGTAAATGTGGGTGAAAAAATATTCATAGGGAGGAAAGCCAAAATCCAATGGGCTCTATGTTTGTATAAGAAGAATTTATTTGGGTGTTGAGATGTGTTTACAAAAAATGAAATAGTGGACTGCTATGAAATAAATTTAAGTTATATACATTGATATGTGTTTTCATTTATACCCTTATTATTATATTATATAACTTTGATCTGCTAGTGCATATAATACAAAGAAAGACTGCAAAAAATAACGACAATGATAGATATTTGATTTTTTATATAAAAAACTTTATTTCTTCAATAATTTTTTACAATTGAGTTTAAATATAAGTCAAAGATGCTTTCAATTTCTTTAATTTTTTTTTACAAAATCGGTGACTGAAATTAGCAACAAAATATTATATTATAAGTACATAAGATGCTGAAATTGGACAAATGTTATACAAAACAAAATAATTGAACTTTGCATATTACAGTTATATGAGTTCAATATAATTTATATAGAGTACCTGTTAATATACAAAAGCTCATTTTTTTTTATCAATTCTCTATTTTTTTAGTCTACATATATTAAAATAGATTATGTAACTTGTATATTATTTTATATAAACACCAAATGAAGCTGAAGAAATATATTATGCATTCGATCATCACACGCATTGTATATAAAAATAAATGTGATTTTGTGCATTCTCACCTTAGCAAGCAAATTAAATATTTAAATATTATTATATACAATCAACAATTTCAAAATTTTTAATCTTAAAAAAATATTTAATTTTTTTAAGCGATTCTAAGATTAGTATACATGTGTAAAAATTTTTAAGTAGATCAAAATTGATAATCTGTGAAATTAAAGCAATACATTTTTATCAATAAATTTAAAGCTCTATTTAAAAAGTTTACTTTTTAGTACTCAAAATATTCTTATCATCATTCAACAGAAATTTTTCATACAATATTTATATTAGACGGAGGCTTGCAATATTTACATTTTTTACATTAAAAAAATACATTGTGTTATTATATTAAGTAAAAAATGCATGAATATCATATTAGAATTTTTCCATTTTTGATGATCTAACAAGATAATACAAAGATCAAACAAACGTATTTGCACAATTTTAGTATTATTGAAAGCGTTCATCTTTAGATATTTCGAATTTATTGTCGAATATAAAATAAACTACGACTATTCAAAAAAAAAAAAAAATTAGTAAAGCAGACTTATGTTTTTTTCACAATTTTCCGAAATATGGTAGTCATACTGCAAGAAGAGATTTTTGATATTAACTATAAACATTACAATATAGGTAGGTCCCTGAATTATTTCATAATATAATAATATAATATAATAAATTCATGAAAGTCGATGAAAGTTTTCATGATTCGAGTGCAGAAATTCAAAATTTCTATTAAAAGTACAATATACATAACAAATTTTCATTCCATGAAAAGTTCAATGAGTTTTCATTTGAAATTTTCTCGTGAATTTATATGTCAAAAGTTAATTTGTCTAAGCATGAATTCAAATAATTAATTTTTGAATAGTTTCAATTCGAAACTATGCGAATTATGAAACAATTAACAACAAATTTGTTCTATTATATGGAAAGAGTCCAATTTCATTTCATATTATTTTTTCTAATATAGACATTATCCATTTTGAAAATAAACATTACATTTTTGAATCGATGTTTCAACGTCATAGCACTAAAACAGTCCATTACGTTAATATTCCATGAACTTGTATTTTTTTTTTCACAAATACATCAACCATGATCCTTGTCTTTAAGGACATTAATTTGATAACCAAAATGAATTTGAACCCTTTAACAACCAACAGATATGTAATAAAAAAAACGCATCTAATAAACTACGACGATTGAACTAATCGACGTTTGGCGCCGGCGATGCTTCGTCCCTATGGACAATCGACGCCAAAAGCAAACCTCACGTCCTCACAAACTTATAAACGACGCCGAAGACGAGAACGCTCACCAAAACTAATACCAAAGTAGTGATGACTTTAGCAAAAGCATTCAAACCCGACTCCCCGTGATCTGGAGGACGCGCACTCTGCCCGGGAGCACTCCTCCCCCTCTTCCCAGCTAATCCTCTGGCCAAAGCTGGAAACGCCAAGCTTTGAGTGAAAGTCAGCTTATGCAAAGACTCTGACAGGGAATATGGTCCCACACTGCCTCTAGCTGCAGCTCTCAATAAGGCATACTCCAGATCTAGGGCGTCGAATAGGGAATACCTCGCTGTCATCGTCGACGAACGTCTCCTCTCGTTCGGTTGCCAGGTGCTATTGTGTCTTGTGGGTGCTGCCACTGAAGTCAAAGACGATGTCGTCGAAGACGAAGGTGATATGTCGCGGACGTCTTCAGCTGAAGTGTGAGCTGGTTGACGTAGAAGACGGGCATGGTCAGGATGTAGGAGGCCGCTAGATGGACGACGTCCCCCTGGACTACCAGCTCCTGTTCCACAAACACTGGCTGGACCTCCTGGGGATGGAGATGCCTGAAACGTGATGGTTTATACATCAGTTTGTTAATCAAACTCAAGATCGATCTGTTCTCGGATTCTAGTTATAGTTAATCTTTCATGAATCAAATGCGTTGATTGATATTTTAATGCTTCATGATCGAATCGAGGTGTTCATTTGATATTTATCATATATTGTTAGTTAGGTCATCAATAATTGAATCAATTTGGTTATTTATAGAAGAAAATAAGAAGAGGATTAATGGCTCTTTGTATTGTACGATGAAGGTAGGAACGAATATGTAGGTAATCACATATAGTGAGACGTGGAAGTACTGAAGTAATAAAAATTTGATGGAAAATTGATTAAAGGAAATGAGGTTCCGCGATATAAATAGAAAACGAAACATCGTTGATAAATTAGCTTACTCAAACAAAAACACTAACTGTCAAAAACAATTTTATACATGAATCGAATTATCATATTTCAAAAATACGATACCTCCCGAAAATAGAAAGCGATCTCAAAAAACACAATTCACAATCAACAAAAATAAATTCAACGAGAAAACCGACCTTTATTTAAAATACGACCCGAATTTATTTACGAAAACCCGAAACCAGTCATTTCAACACTCCCATACGAAAAACATTAATACGAAATCGATCGGAAAACCGTTTCGAAATCCATTTGACGCAGTATGAAAAACTTTTCACCATCGAATTAGCAAAAAACGTCAAAAAAATTAAACAATCGATCGCGAAAGCCTCCCATAATAATATATTCAGGTTATTTTATTCTATGCGGCATGCCCGAATAAACGTTCCGTCTCGTACATAATTAAAGAGGCATTATTGATTGCGCGGTCGGAATTAATCCTCGTCTCGCACACAAAATATTATACACACAAACATGTGTATGCGAAATTTCGCAATGCGCGGTTATAATACTGCAAATTAATTGAATTTGAACGCTCTTTGCATTCGGCGGGTCGCGGCGATGCCGTTTTGTTCGTTAATGTTTATCTCGTTTCGATGAATAGGTTTAATGGCTCGTGTTTGCGATGGGGATGAAGTGATATGGTGCTGGAGTTGATGGGTGCATTGTTGATGGGGTGTGTTTGTGTGTTTATTGTGAAAATTGTTTCGCTTCGATTGGGGAAGACGTGTGTCATATTTAGGTGTTATTGATTGTTGAAATTGGTGTATTTTTCGAGCAGTGGAGGATTTAACTATAGGTGGAGAAAGCGTTTGCTTTATGGCTCTTAAAATTTTTGAAAAATAAATTTTTATTCAAATATTATATGCAGTAAACCCTCCTATATTATCAAGATGGATTCTACATTATAGAGGGTTAAGGTTTTTCAGTTTTATTTTTTGGAAATGTTTACGTGTTCATTGCTTGTTTCAAATGTATTTGAAAAAATTAATTTTTTTTTTTATTCGAATACATTTGAACGATATAGTCGAGGACGTTATAGTAGGGTTTACTGTATAGTTTTTCTATACCAATTCATTAGATATCAGAAAATATGGATTACTTTCCAAAGAAAAAAATTTTCAATAATAAATAATTTTTTTTAGATACTTTTTCTACATTGATATTAATATTTTATGTGTAATGGTAGGAGGATAAGTTTGGAACTGGTTTAGGGACTCCCAAAAATTTGTGAGGCCGTAAGCCCCTTGCGAAGCGAACCCGCCCCTGATTCGAGTGTAGTGCTTCGTTGAGATTGTAAACTTTGATTGAAAATATGTTTGATATTCGAATATCGCCGAGAGGGTATCGGTTTGCAATTGAAACCGTATTGAATTTGCTGTTTGCGAAATAAATAATTCGGGTTTCGACGAAAATGAATGGATCATTTGTAAATACGGTCGTGAAAAATATATTAGGCAGCCTGATTCTTTTGTTCTTTTTATAAATGAAATTTATGCGAGAAAGTGTAATAAAATTTTATGGCTTATTTTTTGGGTAATAAATATAATTTGTTTAATTAGCCGAGATTAATAAAATTTTAATTAAAGGTGGTGAAGAATTTTAATGAAAATTTTCAGTTATTTGAGCTATAATAAGGCATCTGAAATACTATATCAGATGAAAGTTAGTTTATTACTAAGAATTCAACGGTTCTGCTTCACCAAACGTATAGATCATTGAATTTCAATGACAGACTATTTGATCATTTTTAATTTTACGTCATCTATTAGTGTGATGTATCTCTTTGTCAGTGCTATTTAAAAAATAAATATTCAATATCATCTGTAAAATATGACATTTGACTATCATACGCTATACCTATGGAAGGTTGGGAAAGGCTTACATTGCTAACACTAGGTTATTGCAATGTGGTTAAATGGATATTAAGAACTGCAGATATAAGGGCCGACTTTGTAAATAAAAAAAACGGCCATTGAGTCATCATAATAGAAGATGAGAGTCGGGAAATTGAAACGTTGCATAATATGTAATACACCATATTTAAAATCGATCAAACACTCTATTCCTAAACTCAAACGAAAGACACAAAACGAGGTACTATTTTTTGACACACATCACACCCGAAAACAACCCGCATACACCCGACTAGCCAAAATCGACAAACACACATTACAGTGATTTAACAGGACGGATAAACATGTGTCCAAGTTTCGTATTGTACCAACAAACGTTTGTTTGAAGTGCGCAAAGTGTGCTGATTAGGGATCGTACCCGCGTCATCGCTTTTTCGCCCAATGTTTCACTCGTGGAACTTTCGTTTTTCCCGTGTAAATTTGCACGAGCCTTATTCATTTGTGGACTCGTTTCGTTTAATGGCCGGCCGTGGTCTGGGAATGCGCGAAATTATAATTTTGGCGAGTGCTGGGGGTATCGAGAGGAAGTTTGAAGTGCGCTTTTGGAAATTGAACAGTGTTTGGATGTGAATTTTCGGGTGTTTTCTATGGAGTTTTGTGTGATGGTGGAATGGCGGCCAATGTGTTTATGAGATTCGGAGAGGGTCGATTAAGGAAATGGGTGGTTAAGTGAAGATGACTTTGAATTAAAGAGGGGCTTAACGGATTGGAAGAGATGTTAAGCAGAAATTTATATAATGCTTTATTTTTTTTGGAATAACTGAATAATATTAGCATAATATTACAATGTATTAACCGAAGCTTATCTTTAAGAATATAAAACGCTAATATAAACGTTTTTACGATTGTGTACTTATTACAATTAATCTACAGATTAATCAAGCAATTTCCTATACACGACTTTTACACCACAAATTTAACCTTATACCGAACACATTCAACTTTTTTCAAATAAAATTCAACATTTTAAACATCAAATCAAATTCATCAAATTATTAATCATTCTTGCTTGGGACACGGCCGTGAACGGCCGTGTTTTCAGGTATAGAACGGAGCTGGCAGGTAGCGTTTTTTACTCACTGTCAGAGCGAGGTTGCGAACTACAATGGCCACGACGAACCGCGTGGTGTCCCTCAGAGGACGCCATATCAAGAAAAAGAAAAATACGACGATAGGAGATTGGGTCTACCCAAAAAAGTAGCCAAGACACTCTTCAAGTAAGTCCAACTGTATCAGTCCAGAACCGATATGAAGACATGCCAGTGGAAATTTCATGGCCAACAAACCCAAAGGCGAGAGTACCGCCAGTTGTATTGACTACTGGCATCTCCCACAACACAACGGTGGCATTGATCACCGCTTTTGTCCCCACTGGTCATTTCCAAATGAAGTATACAAAAAATCAAAACATCATTGTAACTTGCGCACTAATGTAATGTTACACTCTAAGGCCCTGCTGGCTGGCCTTAAACAAGATGGCATCGGACGGCCTCATTATATATACCTATACACCCGACTGCGAGAAGGAAGCAAAGTCGGTGATCTATGGACTTCCCTTGATTGATGAGCAGGAGCTCATCAATGAACTGAAGACAAAGTGGGAGCTGACTGCCGTCAGGATCGTTCCGCTCACCAAAAATATAACATCATCATCTTTAATGGTGTATCTTGTGCACTTCGTGCATGGCACGGAGGCGCGCAAGATACAACAGGTATCTTATTTAAATTTTTGCAAAGTAACGTTGAAAAAGTACAAAAAATCTGCGAATAACTTTACCCAATGCTTTAGGTGTCAACGATTTGGACATGCTGCCCGCAACTGCCACTTGGAAGAAAAATGTGTAAGGTGCACAGCCTCACATAGTACAAAAAATTGCCCGAACGCTAACAAGGAGGTGACTCCCGCGTGCAGTGGACGCGGAGGACCACATGTTGCCAGTGACAGAACCTGCCCCAAGAGATTGAAATACGCCGCCGCGTTACAAAAGAGGAGAGAAGCCTCGAAGAAGCCTCCCGTCAAAGCGCCCGCTCGAAGCACCTTCCAGCTGAGCACCGAGCAGTTTCCAGAACTTCCGTCTTTCCAAAAAAATATGTCCATGTCCTCACCCCCCGCCTGGCCTAAAATTCCTTCTTCTACAGTCAAGGAGCCTCAAAAACTCATCCCTGTCATGCAAATCAAAAGCATGCTAACCACCCTCAAACAGCTGCAGGTAAAGCTGAGCAAGTGCGAGTCGAAATTTGATATGGCGCTCGTGCTCGTCGAACATCTCGATGACCTCTTCTGATGCGAATAGTGGCGTATCATTTCTTAACTGGAACGCAAGAGGACTCAGAAACAAGATGAATGAGTTGGAACAACTGGTGAGTGAGCGAAATACAGATATCGTTGTAATCACTGAAACCTTTCTGAAAACCAATTCTCTCGTTAAACTCCCTGGTTTTTCATGTTATCGGCAAGACAGACTGGCCTCGGCTGGTGGAGGAGTTGCGATTTTCATAAAAAACAATATTAATCATTGCGCGTTACCAACTCCTATCGGTTCCAACATAGAATCAACCGCGATACAAATTACTCTAGATCATAAAAAGATCATTGTCATAGCCACTTACTGTCCTCCCCATTTGGCCCTGAGACGATTGGAGCTCGATCAGTTACTCGATCTCGGTGATCGCGTACTTATTATTGGAGACCTAAACGCGAGACATAAAAATTGGAATTGTCATACTATAAATAAACACGGAACGACCCTGCAGAACCTCTCGGTAGATAAAGCTATTGATATTAATTTCCCAACTCAACATACATACTATCCCCCAGATGGTAAAAGAGCATCCACAATCGATCTAACGTTATCTAAAAATATTTCATTATTATCACAACCTACTGCTTTAAATGCATTATCGTCCGATCATATTCCCGTAGAATTCACAGTTTTTGGTTCATTTAATAGATCATCAAACTACAGATTTGCGTATGAAAAAGTTGATTGGGATAATTTTAGATCACATCTTCATCATAAAACCCTTCTAAAGTCGTCGGTACCGAATTCCGCGTTTGAGATCGATGAACTGATCGATATAACAATGAGCGACATCTCAGAGGCCAGAGATAAGCTGATCCCCTCCGTTGAAATTAAACCTTGGAAACTCAATTTACCGCGTGACTTGAAAATAAAAATCAAAAATCGCAATGAAATTAGAAAAATTTGGTTCGAATCGCGAAGTAGACCTCTCAAAAGCCTAGTTAATAAAATTAGCAACGAAATTAAAATTGAAATTAACAAATTAAAAAACGAACATTGGAATCGGAAACTCCGAAATCTTAAAATCAGCGATAACTCTCTTTGGAATACAGTTAAATCCATCCGTAATAGGAAATCCCAGATACCTGCGCTGGTAAATGGGACGGTGCATATTGATAACGATCACGACAAAGCCGATCTTTTAGCAGAAACTTTTACAAAAAATTATGAACTAGCTAAGCACTTAAGCGATGATAAGACTATTCAAACTGTTAAAAGGTCTATAGAAAAAATTAATACGAGTATTTTAGATAGCCAAAATATTAGACTCATCACTCCATCCGAAATTTCCAAACAGATTAAGTTAATTCGTAACAAAAAAGCCCCGGGCTTTGATAAAATTGATAATATTTTAATTAAAAATCTTCCGTACAAAATAATAATTCAATTTACTAAAATCTTTAATTCCTGCCTGCGTATCGGATATTTTCCCACACGCTGGAAACATGCTAAAGTAATACCAATACACAAACCTAATAAAATCAGTTCAATCCCTAACA
>JAOXNN020000042.1:1919880-1934332 GCA_028571205.2 Hydropsyche betteni | reverse complement strand
AAATCTTCCGTACAAAATAATAATTCAATTTACTAAAATCTTTAATTCCTGCCTGCGTATCGGATATTTTCCCACACTCTGGAAACATGCTAAAGTAATACCAATACACAAACCAAATAAATCAGTTCAATCCCTAATAATTATAGACCAATAAGTCTCCTATTAGTTATTAGTAAAATATTCGAAAAAATAATACTATCGCAAAGAGAGTTTGTTGAATGTATTATTAAACATTAACAAGTGGATGCTGATTTTTCGAGCAAAATCAAAAAATTGTTCAATAATGAAAACACGTTGTTGTATCATGTAGCACTCTATTTTTACTAACCCTAACCTCTGAGCTGTGCAATTGTTTTTTTTTAGTGTTGCTAGCAATTTACTTAAAATTTAAAAATTGCGTAACATCTTAGTACACCATATATAAGTTTGAATCCGGAGCATGAAATCTGTAAAACTCAAACACACAATAAAAAACAAACAAAAGTGAAAAAAAACCAAATTTTAAAAATCACACAGCGAAAACACATTATGCACCAACCTGTACCGAATCTATTCCCGAGTCGTGCAGCACGTGCTGGTCGTGCGAGCTCGGCACGTGCAAAGCGTGTAGCGGATGCAACGCAGGAGGTGCAAGCTTATACGGTGTCCTCGGCGACATTGGCGACTTTGGAGAAGGACAGTCCAAGGACGAAGATGCCCTCCTTTCCGGTGGAAATATGAAGCTCTGGCCGTCGCCTTCGCCGCGGGGCGATTGGCGAGGAGAGTCCTGGGACGGCCACACCTGGAATATCAAGTTCGTTAATGGGTTAAGTTGGATCGAGGCTGTGTTGGGTCAATATTGAAAAATATCCGGTTTCGGTTTTTCCGTGGAATTTTTTCGGGCTGCAAAGTCAATTTCGGTCATTTTCCACGGTCGTTTTTTCGTGTCGATTTTTCGTGAGAGTGTATCGGATGGATGTAATTTATTGCTTTCGGTGAATTCGGCCAATTTATCTCGTGTTTCGCGTATCATAACCGTGTTTGAGCGAGTCTGAATTTATTTTGATATTAATACTTTGAATATGATACTAGTAATAAACTTGCGTTGGACGACACTCGGTTTGGGCGCGTTACTTGTACTTGGCTTTGCGCTTGTATAATATTTTTATACAATATATATTTATTGCGGTACTCACCAAGAGTCTGTTTTCCCTTTTATGTTTATTTTTTTATATCTGCCATTAATTGCGTGCTGTATTCATTTTCGAAGGGTGGTTTGTTTATTCATATGTTACATATCGACGGCGTTGCAATGTTTGCCAGACAGTTTTTGTTTTAATTCCGTCTTTGATTGCGATAGCGTCCCATCGTGTCATATTGTATCCTGTTTTTTCATTATGATATGATCCGAGTGTCGTCTGGAGGTATAACTCCATACAACCCTATGGATTGGGGGAATCTTCTTCGGAAGTTAATTGTTGTGCTGATATAATAGTCCCGGACAAGGAGCACCTAGACAGGAGTGATGATGAATGTCTCCTTGGAAAGAGGCATTCTATAAAAAGTCACATTACGCTGTGATTGTCTAAGTATAGTGACGAGTAAGTGCCACCACTTTGCCAAAGCACTGTCCAAGATCATTTTGGATTACCTATTATAAACCTAAAGTATAAAATATTATACCCTTGAATAATCAATGAGATACCTGCAATAGTGGCAAGGAACATGTTGGAGCTGGGCGAGGTGTTGTTGCTTCGTCACTTTGTGATGAGTTACCACTCGAAGATCTGACGGCTGACCAGAGGCGTTTTAGGCCTGCTTCTTTCCTCTTTTCTGATTTCTGGAATCATTTTTGTCGATGGCCACATTATTTATAGTCTAAATACAAAATTAACATAAAATGGTAGGATACGTGTGATTTGGAGGGCAGGAATTTGTGACGAGATTTTAGTATATCTGTGTGACATCATATTATCTGATACGAGCACTTATAAGCTGGATGCCCCTGTTTTGGATAAAATATATAGGATTCGTTTTTTGAATGTCTCCTGTTGGAAAACTTGAGACGAAAGTAGTTATCTAATATAAAATTGAAGAACGAATAAAATACGAATTATGTGAGAAATGTCGCGAGTGGTAAAAACGCGACCAAAAGAGTGATATAGTTCCTTAGGAATGTTGTGATACATACAAAAGATTTGAATGAGGTATCAATGATAGAATTTTAAAAACAAAGGAGGTATTGATGTCATATGCTTTTTTTTCAACTTGTTTGTAACATGAAAGGCGATAAATTTGAATGAAAAAAATTTACTTTACAAAAAATGTTTTTTTGTAATAATAAAAAAAATAGAAAGGATAACAAAAGCGATGATAAAATTTTACCAAAAAGTGACAATTAACGTTTAAATAGTTTTTTTGTTACGAAAATATGGGAAACAATCCAATTTAAAGTAGATACACTAAAAACCAATTAATTTATTGGATTTTGGACAAGACACAAACAACGAAAAGAAACAAAAAATTTACAGATTTAAAAACTTAACACTTAAGATCGAATTGCTAAATTTGTCAATTTTTCTTTTGATTAAATTCAGAGAGGATCAGAGAGTTTTATCGGTTAATAAATTGATGAAAAAAATCATAGAATGGAAAAGTTACATGCCAAGATTACGACTAGATATGGTAAATGAACTAACATATTCGTAATTTATATATAAATTTTAAAGCACGTGTCTAAAACATATGTTGCATCTATTTGGACGCGTATAAAAACAAAAAATAGCATTATGGATGCTTCCGTAATGGACAAAATATACAGGATTTGTTGTTTGAATGTCCCTTATTGGAAAACATGAGACTGTAGTGGTAATCCAATATAAAATTAAATTACGAATAAAACACGAAATAGACGGAAAAACAACAGCAAATATAACTAACCAAAAAGAAACAATTAACGATTAAAAAAGTTGTTTTGTTACGTAATGAAATTGAAAAAAAAAACACAGTACACGAATGATGTGAGAAAACAGGAAACGTAAACGATATGTAAACATAGATAATAGCCCAATATAAAAAAGAAGTACTAAAATCCAATAAATTGATTGAACTTTGTACAAGACGCAAACAACGAAAACGCACAAAAATTTCGAGATTTAAAAACACCTGAGAACGAATCAATAAATTTATCATTTTTTTTTTTTTGATCAAAGTTAGGGAGGTTCAAAGAGTTTTAATCTATCAATAAATTGATGAAAATTATTGAACGAAAAAGTTACAATATCATCCAAAATTGCAACTCGATGCTATTATAAATTAACTAACGTTCGCTTAATTTATATAAATTTTTAATCACGTGTCCACAACACGTGCTATCTACATTCAGACTCATATAAAAACGAAACACTTGCAATACGGTTATTGTAACCGTATATAATTAATAACATCATTTGCGACCCGGTCACGGCCATGTTAACCGCAAACATACACAAAGGATATCGTTTGCATGATAACGACATATTAACGACCGCTCCGATTCAATAATTCAAATACAAAACTACGGACTAATTACAGCTTTAAAACCGATAAATGGCCCCAAAAAAAGAAATCACACATTGAATGACATGTTAATACGCTGCGGAACTCCGATGACAATGGCTCTTGTGTACTGTGGCTTTCAAGGATGGTCACGATCGTGTGTTTTTGTGCCGATCACGAAGTTCTGCTGACCCTCGAAGCCTCATTTATAATAAAAAGGGCGCAAAATCGATATTTATAACGTAGATCAAAAGGATAAAATGGACACGGACACGAATAACACCTGGGTTGACATTGATTGGTGGTGCCAATGGCGATATTTTCGTAGGTGGTTTTTTTTGGTTACAAGAATACGTTTCGCAAGTTCGTGATGATTTTAATGATCGCTGAGGAAATGGAACCAATAGTGATTACCCGAAAGGAAAAGTTTCGATGCCAAGAAGAGCCTCGTTTGCTCAGGGAAGAAAGAAATCAACAACAACAGCAAATAGTCCAACTGGTAAGTTATTTTTTTATAATCAATGTTGTTTATTTTGATAGTTGTCACATATAGAAAGTGTGATGAAGCATTGAAAAATATGTATTCACATGACACAAGTTGAAAATTTCGACACGAAAATAAAAAAATAGAATCTAATACAGTTCACGACACAGAATTTTTGGAAGAAATAGTCTACAGAATACTAGTCTTCTTTTCAACAGAAATATAATTGGAAAACGCCAGTTACGAATTGATAATCTGGTTTTGATCAAAAATGCGAGATCGCCTCCGGGTTACATGAAAAAAAAAAAAATACGCGAGTTTAAATACCATTGATTTTAAAAAAAGAAACGGAGGTGATGTTCATATTTTATTTTTAAAATAACATGAAACAGCACATCCAAAAGAAGTTAAATACAAAAAATTTTCTCGAATTCGAACCTTTATTCAAACATTCTTTGGAAAAAAAGGAAGTCTCATTGAATAATTTACTTAACGAATAAAGTTATATTAATTTTTAAAGCGCAAACATGCTATAATGGTAATTATCGAATGTACAGTGAAAAAATTCCCCATAAACACTTAAAAAGTAAACAAAAATTAGTCTCATAAGATTTTATTTTTCCCCATTCCATGTAAATTGCATTCGGAAAAGTCCTTGATAATGACAGGGTTGATCGATTATTTACGAATTCACACAGCGAAAAGCCAAATTTAACGCCATCCAAAAACTGAATGGGAAAAGCAGAAAATTTATCAAAAAAAAAAATTTCGGCATTAACAATCCTTTCAACATGATTTAAACCAGTCGCGAAACCCAATTGTTTTCGCATTCGCCAACTTTCACACTACGTCGAAAGCATCGAGTTTTCGCCAAACAATGAAAAATTTTGGGTACGTTTTATTTCATTTTCAACGAAACTGTCACTTGCAATGGGCGCTTTCGTGAATAACTCAAGTCGAACATTTTATTTTGTCTTTTTCTACACAGAAAAAAAATTCAAAAAAATGGAAAAAGAAAACGCATTCGCAACATTGCTAATTTCTCGAATAAAAAAATACCCGAACACGATTCGCATCGATGCAATATTGTTAGTCATTACCTTTGGAATTGCACTGTTGCGAATTGCACCGAGTCACGCCAAGTCGCAATAAGAGTCATACTTATTCAGTCACAATTTCAGCATATATATATTGTTGTTGTGTTCGAATACTCCAAAATAAAAATAGCTCTCGGTACATTTTGATCGGACTTCGCATTCATCTGAATAATTCCTGAAGGAGTCTTTGTGCACGCCAACGGAATATTTAAAGCCACCCCGCTCCCCGTCCGGAGATTTTATTTATAATGTACCGTCAAACGGTGTACAGGGTGTTTGCGTTAGTCGTGTACACACGAAGGAAAAAGTTTCCCTTTTTGCTGAACGAGCTTTTGTTAGGAAAGCGCCAGCCAGAAGTATAGATATACTTTTCGCATGCGAGGGCCGTTTCGTTGTCGCTTTTGAGAATAAAGCGGGAGATGTGTGTGACGTGTTTCGCTTTTTTATATTTTTTATTGCCATCCGTTTTGATGACGATTGGGTTTTTTGGACATGTCCGCCGAACGAATGAGGTGATTGTTCTAAATGCTTCAAGGTTTTTGTAATGAAGAAAGTTCAAACTAATAACGTTCGAAATTGAACAGTACGAATTGAAATTCAAGTTTTAGGTTGATTCGTCAGAACTAGCTTTGTTGAAATAAATAATAGATATTTCAACAACCGTATTCATCCAATTGAATGATTTATGGATGTGAACTATTTGTATAAAGTTTTTACGATAAAATTAATATAAACTTATGAACATTGATTCAATATAGCACTAAAATTTCATATTGTAATATTTCGTCCGACTTAATACTATACCATAAAATACAAAAGTTTCAATGCTGTGCCGTGAAAGTTTCACAACAACATAAACTGCAAAATTATTATCTTTAATCAGACATAAATTTTTTAATTCCGTAATTTAGATAGAGTAACAGTTTTCACACTAGCTCAAGGTAACTCCCGGGCGGGCGATTTCGCGTGGCGTTTCTGTACAATTTTCGCAAATTTATGGTGGATATTTCCCGAAGGATACGTTTTCATACAATATAAATCGATTACATTCATAGGTTTTTGCCGTGACGAAAATCGGATATCGAATGTCGCGCATACATCCTATCCAAAATCGAACACGACATTATTCAAAACATTTTAAGACTTTGCGAAATTTCGTCATTTAGCGCGATGACGAGGGTCGGCCGGCGCTTCCTTGAATTTTGCACACAAATGGCCCGAAAACGAAATGAAAAATCCTCCCGATTGCTCTAGTGTGAACCTTGACCCCGTCGCAGTCTCGCTGGGAAGCAATTTGCGAATTTTCGCGGTGGTAACCTGTTGTTTGTTTTAATTAATTGGTTTCGCGCGCAGACGACCTCGTCTCGCGTCAAAGCAAATTAACCAAGGAGTCGAGTTGCACGACCCCTCGTTGCCAACCCTTAATTGTTGGACGTGTCTCGAAAAGGGAAATACGAGTAAGGGAGGAATGGGACAGGTTCTTTGGGATCGGTTTATACCGTCCGTAGAAGATGCGTAAGTATCAACACTGCCTTCATAATTGGGCAGTTGTTAATTGATAGAAGGCTAGTGTTGTAATTGAAAAGAAATATTGTAAATGTTGCGATAAAACCTCATATGTTCTATTCGAGATTTTGTGGAGTTCACGCTTTAAATTGGGTGCTTTGGCAGAAGATTGCACTTCTGTTTTTCCTGGAATTAAATGGAGGATGCAAGATTCATTTTACTCATCGTGAAGTTATTGGTATTATTTATTTAAATAATAAATATAAAATTCAAACGAATATTATTTTACATATATAAAAGTGATATTCATAAAAATATATTATACAATACGTATAACGTATTGCAATACCACATATAATAATATATCTAATATTTTTGTCACTAGAGTGCAAATAATATATTTAGTATCATGGCGCTAAAAAGAAACCCTTTAATATCATGATTGATATTATAATACTAAAATACTATCAATAAATAAACATGCGTATTCTATATTTAGAATTCTGCTATTTTATTTTATAGTTTATGAAATAAAGCATTTGTACGAATATGATTTTGAATTCGTTTACATTAACCTTTCGATTCTGTAAAACAAAAATGCGATCTATCAACCATAAAAAACATACACAATCATAAAGGTCACGAATTATGAACGTCGATATGAACATGATTGATGGAGTGCATTTCACTGTGCATCCACCAGATATCATTGTCGGATAGTGGTTAAGCCAGACACCTTGCAGTTTGATTCCCCATGGATTAATGGCTTGCAGACCGTAATAATTTACGATGCGGTCTGGACGTACTCGAACAATACATGATCGATTTGTGGACGGTTCTGGGAGGGAAGGCTGAACTTGACCGCTTTCAGTATAAGTTGGTATTTTATTTTACACGAATTTCAAGGAAATCCCAGTGTTTTAGCTTATTTAGGTGATAGGAGATCCACTTCTCCGTAAATAGCACCAAAGCCAAAAAGCAGAAGATTTAAAAGTGAAAACCAAGCTCTCGTGACATGAAACGATCAGAGTGTTTTCGAGTTCGTAAAAATCAAGAAAAACTTGATTTAATCTCGTTTGAACTTGATAAGATTTTATGATATATTCACATAATATATAATATGTAAAGAATCAGTTCATGTTTTGACTCTATTTTTATTACAAAAAATTGGAATAGGTTTTTTGATTTGTCTTTAAATGCCTTAGTATTAAAAAAAAATATATACCATGCAAAAATCTTTGTTATAAAAATGATAAAAATTTTGCTTAAAATTGAAAAGGCGTTATTCTAATATTTGATATATTAGGTTATCCACTGTGCAATTTTGTACGAAATGTTAAATATCGTATAAAAAGCAACAATTCCGAAAATTAGATGAGAAGATCATCGAAGAAATTGTTACGATAAGTTCTTCAAAGAGGCACACAAATTTATTCACATGCTTATTTACAGAAAAATCCTCAAGAGTGCACGAGTACACCACCCTAATTTACGGTAAATTGCGTATTGAATATATTGTAAAACAAATATTATATTAGCGCCATCTTTTGCATCACAAACCAAACATTTATTATACGTCAAATACCTAAATCCTTCCACGCCCCCCCCTGATCCTTGACCATATAAAATTGGAAGGACCGCGATGATTTGCACGTGTGTAACGATTCGACCCGTTTGAGTACGAAGAGGAAAAATAAGGAAAATTACTTCCACAAAATTTTCAAAAACCATCGCAGAACTGCCACAAAAGAAAACTCCCCCTGAGGAGTGAGGATAGAAAGCAGCTATCGAAGGTCAGTCCTTTCCTTTGCTCCCGAGTAATCTCCATATTATATAATTCTGTTACTTCATATGTGTTTCATTATTGTTGCGTATGCCCTACGGTTGTGTACAGGGTTTTTGCATTGAATAAATTTTCGTAGTTTGGAGTTTGAATTTTTCGGATTTCGAAACTTGATTTTTGATCTTGTTTTCGAAGGTTTGAGTCGCTGAAGGCTACAGGGAAGAAATCTCTGCTGTTTTTAGTGGTTCGAATATCCTTAAGCGCATATCTAAAAAGCGCAGAAATTCGAAATTGATTGGTTCTGAAATTCATGAAATGATTCATGAAATTTTACAAAATTTCATGTTACATTTATTTTTTGCCTGGCTGTTTTGATTTAGATTATACTAAATTATAAAAAAAGAAATCTTTCATTCCAAAGAGCAGATATAATCAGAACAACAATCAAGCCATTGACCAAAAACGATTTTAAAGTGAATAGAAATTTTAAGATAAAAGTGAGTCACATTGGACACTTTGGTTCTTCGAACAAAAACAAAAACATTAAACTAATCAGAAATTCAATTTCAGCTGTTTGTATTAAAAACAATAAACTGAATTTATAGAAAAGCGCAATAAACAACAGTGCATCTGTCCAAAGGTATATTACCGTTTTAACAGGCAAGCCATTGACTAAAAAAAATCCTGAAGTAAATAGTAAACAAAGCGATTGATTGTATCAATCTAAAAAACCAACAGTTAATTCATAAAAATTACAATAAACATGAAATTAAAGGGTGTACCTGTCTAAGGGGATTGGGCGGTATTGGGGAGGGTTCAAGACATTGACCGGCATGTGACCGTCACCGGGAAGCGGGTCAAGTTTTACAGCACACGAAAGGTCAACGAATATAAAATGAAAGACACACACACATGCACAAAGTAAAGACCCCCACATTAGCTGAAAGGGTTCGATAAATTGTAACATTGACATGGAGTGCATGGAACAATAACAGACCGACCTCGATTCCATGTCGAGGTGAAAGTCTTGGAACTTTTCCTCCTATGAGTGGATTTAATAAAGGGTCGTAAATAATTCTCTATTTTGTATTATTTTAAGTTGTTTTTTAACTAATAATATGCGGGATTGTTTTTTTACGTTCGCTGTGGAAAATATGAATGATTTAAAAATCACGTAGGCGAAGGCTCATTAGCCCTCGGACTCGAGGCGAAACGATCTTGTATTAAAAAATGTATAGCGTGTTATAAATATGCATGAAAGAGAGTATTCTTTGTGATGGAGTATTCGAATATTATTTCAAATTTTATTTAACCTTGTATATAAAATATCGATATAATAATCGACTTAACAGTAAGATAAGAATTTCTCAAAATCCAAAGCTTTCAACCAATGTGTCATGCCGATTCTAACTCATGGCAGTGAAACTTGATGCTTGAATGCTGAAAATCTCGAATGCTTGAATGCTGAATGTATCTTGCTGAAAGACCGTAAGAGGAATTGATGGATCCGTAAAATGACTAAAGTCACGAAGGTAATCGAATGCGTGAAAAAACTAAAATGGCAGTGGGCAGGACACGTTGCACGAAGGGAGGATGGTCGCTGGACAAGGGAAATCCTGGACTGGGATCCGAGAGGCGTTAAGCGTCCTCAGAAAAGGCCACGTGGCAGGTGGGTAGACGAAATTTGCAAGATGTGTGGTGTCGCTTGGACGAGAATGGCTCAGAATAGAAGTGAATGGAAAAGTATCGAGAAGGCCTTTGTCCAGCAGTGAGCATGAGCAGGGTTATAGGTGATGATATAAACACTGAATTTATAAGTACAGAAAATAAAAATCATTATGAAAAAACATAAAATAAACTTTGATTAACATAATGAACAGGAAGATTTTGAAATAACAATGAATCATTTAAGTAATGATCAAAAGACAGAAATATATCAACTACTTGACATTAAATATATATAATTTTCTGTGAAAAATAAATATGATGTTGGTGCTGTTAATGGATATGAAGCAAGAATAGATTTATTAGTAGAAAAATATTGTAATAAGAGACCATATAAATGCAGTCTACAAGATAAAACAAAAATAGAAAACCAATTGGCAAAATTATTAGACAACAAACTGATAGAGTCCTACAGTCCGTTTGCTGCACTGGTTACACTAGCATTCAAAAGAGAAGAAAATAAAAAAATCCCGATTATGTAAAGATTAAATAAAATAGTAATACTCCAAATTCAACCTTTTCCGCTTATTGAAAAAATGGCCTGAAAGACCCGAAATTGCAAATTCTTTTCAATGCTGGATATAAACTCAGCATTTTGGTCTATTCCGTTATGCATTGAAGACAGGAAAAATACAGGATTTGTAACACAAAAGAGGGGCATTACCAATGGACCTGCTTGCTTTTTGGATTAAAAACTTCTCCGGAAATTTTCCAGAGGAATGTTTAATGTTTCAGTCGTCTATTTCCTGATACACTTATGATTAACGAAAAGCTTCACATAGCAATGCAAAGCCATATTGTGATGAATGGACGACACAAATCCACTGTTCGAGTTCGACGAACGTTTCATTTCAGTCGACGATAATTGGACGGTTGTTAAATGTCGTTATAACGATATGAACACGGATTTCTCTACATAACGAGGAGTCGTTAGCATGAATTTAATTACGCAATGTACTCGAATATCGCCACTGTCAAACAAGATACAAGTTGCATTGCGTCAGATCGAAAATTCATAACGAACATTGATACATAACTGCAAAAAACAATAATATTAGGAAAAAATATTTTTTTTTAATCGAACTGATTGAAATGGATTTGTAAAAAAATATCGACGTGAAAATGCTATTCAGAAAAATTGTAGATTTTTGAAAATATTTTCTAATATTTTTGATGGGGTTTTTCATAATGATATTTTTAAAATACACCATATAAAAAATTATTATTTATGAATATTGATATTTCAAAATTCAAATTAGGGTTAGTAGAACAGTATGTTTAATGGAATAAGGCACATTTTCTGTAAATAACATTTAATTAACCATAACCGTTAAATTATCTAAAATTGCATTTAAAATAATTGACACGAGTTATTTTCGATTTGGTGTTAAAGTAAAGTAATTTATTATCTGATTTAATATACTGATATTTACATATATATGTAAAATGAGTACACCTCAACATAGAAATGTGCGAAAAATTTTGTAAATATAAACGATAAATAAAGTGACAACGTACTAAATACCTCTTAGAAAAATGAACATATTTTTTCACATTAACGTGGCATTTTCACAAAGGTCAGCGGAACTCAGGATTAATTTGTGTACAGTGAATAAAACAAGCAGATTCGGGAATTTCCCGCTTCGGGAAAATGCCAAAAGGGAATGCTTAAGGTCAGAGGGCCGGAATCCTGGAATCCGACTACGCTAATCCTGCTCCAAATAATTGGTATAAAGGGCTGCAGAGTTCACGGGAATGTGCATATTTAAACACGTGTCCCGAAAAAAATCACACAGAAAAAATATCCTTAATCATTAACACCACCACGATTGATCATCCTTTCAAAGAAACGAATAGAAATAATTTATCCTAATAGAAAAAAATGAATTAGAACAAAAATTTATTCTTGAATGAACATTTTTTCATAAAAAAACTCTAAAATCGAAAAACAATCAGTTTTGCAAACGATACATTCTTTAATTTATGCAATTTAGAAGGTTTTCATCCGTGTCGAATCAAATCGCACGCAAATTCCGCATTTACATACACACAAACTCCATTAACCAAGCAGTGTGTTAATGGCGGCATGGTTGACCAAGCTTTCGCGTCAACCGTCGACTGAGCTTTGAGCTTTTGCGAGCCAAAGCTCTGAATAATTCATATGTGCGGGATGTTGGACAGGATGTGTGTATATGTGATTTTATGGTTCAAATGTCCTTTGTCTTGCGAACCTACTTATGTAAATGAAGAACCGAAACAAAATGCACAAAAATACAGACAAATTAATATGTGACATGAATGAAGACCAATATGACGATGAGTTAATATTTGAAAATTGATTGAATTTTCGCGTTTAAAAATGAAAAAATAAATAAATTTGATGCTTTTTGTTCTGAAAACAAACATATGGCTTGTATATTTTTCAAGTGGAACGTAAAGAGCTTTCGCATTCGGATGTGCCACGCTTTGGAGTAATTTTGTAGCAAAATGTATAGAATTTTTAACTTCATATTTTCCACAGGATATAACACTGCAATGTTGCTTTGACATTCACGTAGATTTAAGTGGATTAAGTGACGTTTTTCCTCCGGCGTTTCATTTAATGAATTTCGCTAAGAGCTTTCGGTACGTATAATAATGAGCGGCACAAGCTTTCGTTGTGTTCTTTCACAATTTGAAACGTTATTTTCATGTTATTATGAAATATTACACGCTTGTATCGATTCAGTTTGATGTACCAGAAATTAATGAAGGTGAGCGTTTGTGAAAATTTAATTTTCGCAAGCGCAATGCGTAAATTTTATACAGTTCAACTCAAAAAGAACTAAAATTTATATTTTTTTGATGACGTATCAATCCATCAAATAAGAAATCGATACAAGAAATTGAAATGTCAAAGCAGTATGACATCGATCCGGAGTTTTTTTTATGCAAAATTTATTTTCCATGCGTATTTTTTGAAAAGAGGCGTTGACATTTCAAAACCACGGATAAAATTAAGGTTTCAGAGTGGTCCTGAAGTTCGTCGAGGAGGAAGCAGAATCCGCAGAAAGAAAACTGGAACTTTCCACCTCTATCCCGGAACGTTTTCGTCGAATTAACTGTGCGAGACCAAGTTTAGACACTTTGCGTTTGTCTTGCAAGAGAGAAACGTTTGTTCAAGCAAAATACATGATCCGATTGATTTCGATGCTTGAAATACTCAAACGAGCGAAACCAAACATGCCAATGACACTCGACGAGTTCTGGTGCGATCGAGTGATTCAGATGTCGAAAATCTTCTATAAAATATGTTTATAGAAAGTTATTTGTTAAAACAAGCTTTGAATATTTGATTGTGGGATATTGTTTAGGAAGCGTCTTGATTTATTCAACAATCGTGTGAGTGAACTAGACGTGTTTGTCAAATGCAATTTGGACCTATTATGTGAGTGATTGATTTGTGCGTATGTTTATCAGGGGGTTGCGTTGCCGTCGGAGGCCTGCCTTTGATGAGGCAACCTTTGTACCTGATGTCTTCCTGGTCTTTTCGAACCGGCAGTTCGAAAGGTTGAAGAAATTTGCAGAGATTAAAAAAGAAATAAAAAACTTAAACGATACTTTTCTCCAGTGTCTGAACTGCAAATGTCCCCGTAGCGATTGTGAGCGACCGTCATTACCGATGTGAGTTGGAAGCGTTTGGCACCGGCACAGTGTTGGTTTGAGTGCCGATTCATTGAGTAAAAGGCGCAGGAATTCTCAATTAATTGGTTCTGGCGCGGATTCTGTGCTGAAAACTTCCCAGATGTTCAAATTCATGCATATTTTTTATGTAGATGGTTGATACTGATGAAGGTTGTGTTGAAAAGTTGTGATTGTTGAAAAATTGCCAAGTGGGTGTCAATATGCCTCATTTAAAATTGGCGTTCCAGTGGGTAGTTTTGATTCAGTTAGATAGATGGTTTTTTCGAGGGCGGGGAGTTGGGGCATCTGCCGGCGAAGTTGAAAAGTAGTTGTAGATTTGTGTAGAATATAGATTTGTGTAGAATATAGATTTGTGTAGAATATAGATCTTTTACGATTGTCACTCATAAAGATTCCATTCAAATTAATAAAAAATGTGTTTGAGCATATGGCCGGTACATACATGTATATTGTATGTTGATCTTTAAGAAAAGCTTATTCACGCGTATTTTTTTCTATGAATCGAGAAAACGAGATCATTATTTCTTCGTCAATTTAAAACTTATGTTTAAAATTGTGGTACAAACCACTGTCAAGAAGGCAATTTATTCGTCATTTGAATTATTTTAATATTTACCGTATCGTATCGTAGATCGTATTTTCGTTTCGTAAAATTCG
>JAOXNN020000042.1:1893999-1919780 GCA_028571205.2 Hydropsyche betteni | reverse complement strand
TATACATATACATATATAGGGCATATATATACATATATATGCTTCTTCGTTTTGAAAAATTGAATTTTTTATGTTGCACGCGTCCAAAGGGCTTAAAAATATTTTATTCATCCGAAAATTCGTTGACAGCGAAAAAACACGAAAAGAATATGCTTCGTGTACAAATATGCCTCAACTCACACTTTCCCAGAATAAAACATGCACAATTTCAAAATAAATATTTAATCCGACGACAAGCTGAGCCTCCGTTCCTAGAGTTAAATTTCATGTGGCCAACTCAAACACTCGTCTCGGTGTGTACACTATTCGAAAACCTAGTTTAACATTCAACATTAGCTTCAAGGAGGACTCGAGCTTTTGTTGAGCTTTCCTCTGATGTCCGAAACGATAAGTTAAGCACGCGAGCTGATAAGCGCGATTTAAGAAGCTCTATCGCTTCGAGGTTTTTTGTTTTTGAAATTCGAATATGTAAATATTATGAAAACGGTCATAAAAAGTGTGACACGTTTGGTGATTCTAAATAATCTGAAATAATATGAAAACGGTTGTTGCGAAGATTAATAATATCATAGATTAATGGAAGAAGTGTGAAATATTTAACCTTTAAGTGGAACAATAAATGTTTGAACGTAAATGGAAAATTTTCTAAGGAATTTCTGGTATGCGGCAAATGAAAAGTGTACAGAAATTTCCGAGTTATAATTTAAATTAGACAACGAGGAGCTGGTTAAAAGTTAGTATCACCAAAAATAAAAACCGAGTACTTAGCAAAAGAAATTAGTGAAAAAGAAACAGAAAATTTGAGTAGAAAATGAATAAAATATGACTACTTAGTCCAAATCTTAAACAGCTCAGTTATGGTCATGGAAGTGTTGATTTTGAGTCTATGTTATAAGACCAAGAGAATCAACGATCAGTTTAATCGCAGTTTAAATTATTCGTGACGTGGCGGAGTTCAAGAACATCAGGATTCGACAAGAATCGCACTCGTCAGGGCTAACCAAAAAGTCCATCATTGTAAGCGAATGGTCATAGAAGGGTCTTTCAGAGTTAAAAAGTGTGAAAAATGAAAAGTGAGGTTGGTAAGGTAAGTAAAAAGCAGAAAAATGGACAGGGAAGCGTGAAGAAGTAAGCATCATTGTTGAACTGTGTACCGCTCGAATGAAGACATCACCAAATTACGTTTAATATATTATATGTTACATAAAAGCTCGACAAAAAGAGAAACAAAAAGAGAACCCATCGTCATCGCACTGAAAAATGAATGGTGAACTTGAAGCAGATTTTTAGCCAGTTGGTATCGATATCGGCCGATAGTTTTTTTGGAGAAAATTTTAACGTTTTCAATGAAGAAACCAATAAATAAACGAAATTCTGTAACTATCCTTTTGTATACAAAATAAGCAAATCGGAATGCGACGGGTTTGGCTATTGAAATTATCAAATTGATATTCAAGGTATCGTTAATCTTTCAATTTGAGGAATTTGAGAAAAAGTCCTCTGATTTCTTACTGATAACGTAATGGGGAAATTTAAATGGACCAAAGACCATTCGACAGTCACAAAAAATGTAAGAGCTGACAAAGTGCGTGAGTCTACAAAATAGCTGTGGAAGTATTATATAGTTTCAATAAACAATTTGTTTACTGATGTGTTTTATTTGACTCCAATTGGGGTTTTATCGTGATTTTACTTTGTATTTATATTAAAAAAATATTATATTGTTAATACAATATGTTATTTAATGATCTTTTTTTCATTAAGTTGAACGTTCTTTCAAAATTAGAAAAGTTAGTAAAAAAAAATTATGCTGAATACATAATCCGATTGTTATATTCAAGTTCACATTTATCATTCGCTTTGACACCAGTTATTACATAAGCCTATAAAATTAACCGTGATATTGCGATATTAAATTTGAGATACTGAATATTTATTCTTAATATTGAAGTTGAAACGAAAGACAATAAATAAAGCAAACAAGACAGGCTATTAGACGAGTAATTTCATCTCATAAATATTTTGCTCACCTTACATTTTAGAGAGCACCGCCTCGAATTTCTTTTAAATGTTTCGTTTTATTTCGAACAAAATTTGTAATTCCATTGGAATTCCTTGTTTGCGCAAAAAGTATTTTCGATTTCAATTTTTACGTAGTGTCGCATAAAAAAATATCGCGTAAGAGTTGATAAAAATATTGATACCACTTTTCGCGTATTTTGCACGGAAACGTTTTTGATTAGAAAATATTCGGGCATCGAATTCTGTACGTCTGTATTTCACCGACGTTCGTTTGGAAATTCAATTTGGTCGAAAGAAAAAAACCGGTGAAAGTTCTTGCACTGTTTGTTCCTTTGATTAAATGAAAATTTCCCGAACGCCAATTGTTTTTTAGATTTTTTTTTCCATGAGACGAAATTCGCCAATTTCAATACGCGTTACCGAGTTGGAAGGCAGTCGTCGGAAAAACCAGACAAGTGTTATTAAATAGTGTTTACAATAAGGCCTAGTACCCTTTTTTAATATATGAAAAAAGAGGTCAATACATCAAAAATTCAGATGAAAGTTGAATAACATAAAGAAATATTCGAATAATCGATATTTGCATTCCGTTAGTGGAATGAGCTTTTGTTTCGATTGTAGAACGTTATTAAATTTTCATTTGATTTGAAATTTAATTAACAGCAAATACGAAGATTAAAATTTAGACAACATAGTCTTATTTCCAGCCGAATCCCGAAGCGGAATGATACGAAAATACAATGTTTGCATGAAAACAGATGCACCTAAAGCGATCTTCGATTTTCATATAACTCCATATTGTTTATATAGATATAATTTTTGACGAATAATTATCCAAAAGACATTCTCATTTTCTTTTCTATTTGAAAAAAAAACGAAAATACGGTTAACCATCACAAAAAATCCATAAGCATTAGCGATAGTCGATGAGCATAAGGATATAATATTTGATTTTTTGGAAAGATGATCCCATCCCTTTCAATAGATCGAAGCATCGTATTTTATGATTTGGTAAATATCGTTCTCAATTACCATCTGGGTATTAATGTCCTCTCTAAAGCTAGTTCTATCTTAAAATTATGTGCAACATTCTGGTCTATCGGATCACTCGTCATTGGAATTGTCACTTGCACGCTACGCTGTATTGTTGACTGCGATAACGAGAAAAACCATCAAGTCCTTGGAATTGTTCGCACTAAATAAGGAAAAAATATCGATTCATCTAGCACTTTTTGGTCAACGGCCCTGTCCCTATGTTTTTTAGGAGTTGTCTTTCCGATAGAAGGCAATATGTGATCACCATTGCTCTTCCGAATACCATGCATCTTCTTGTGCACCGCAGGGTTCTAATCTGGGGTCCCTCCTATTTTTATTGTTTATTAATTATATCAGTTCGTATGTTAGTCATTCGTAAATTTTGTTGTTTGCAGATGACTTGAAAGTGTTTGGGTACGTGACGTTTCAGATTGTGAGCTGCTTCAGAGAGATCTTGGGTCGATTTATAATTGGTTAACGATTTGGGTAACCTATCATGCCAGGATGGTATATTTATATTATATTTGCATATATGTCTGTGTATATATTTTATGAATAAATATAATAATAATTATTATTTTTATGTCAATAAATTGGTCGTTTTTATCAAATGCAATTTGGACATACCCAGTGAATAATTGTTAATGTTTGAATACTTATTATTATTATGTATATATTCTCATTATATTATAACATATACTTAAGTTTTTCAATAAAACAATCTGTTACTCTAAATATATTCCAATTATCTTCAAACAACCGTTTTCTATAAATAAGATTTCAGAACCAGTCGAATTTTCCACGATCGAAATCTCGCCGCGTTCGATCGAATCCCGCTTTTTCTAATTACAGTGATTTCGCCGAAGAACTCGGCATTTCGCTTTCCCACCCACTTTCGCCAAATTTTTTTCAAATCCACCGAAGACGGCGAAAACATTCGCCATTCTATAAATATAAAAGAGGCGAGCCCCGAAATCTCGGCCAGTTAACGGGCGTCAGATAAAACGAATGAATTATTCAAAAAGCGCGCGCGTAATGAGCCGAACCGACCAAATTGAAAGGGAGGAATTAGACGTTTTATCGCTTTTGACGAATTCAATTTCGTCTTCGTTATTAGACGATGTCGCAATATGTTTCGTGCGAATGCGACTTGGCCGGAAAATTTCCGGCGAGTCTCTTCGATTGGTAAGAAATTACGGGAATTCGAAACGGGAAGAATTCCGCAATATAATAACTCAAGTGAGTGCCTTGAATAATTGGGGTTTTGGTAAATTTTCTGGATGGTTCGGGCGTGAGGGTTGTGGTTGTTAATCTGTTCGGTTTTTGTGAATCATCGTATTGTTTTCTTGGAAGCTCGTTTATAATATGTTTTATTGTTTTGGCGAATTCCTAGGAAGGAATAACGTGTTTGAAGCACGCGAATATATTGAACAGTTGTGTATAATATTTTTATTAAACTTTGTACCGCAAGCGGAGAATTTAATTTGTTTTGTTATAAAGAACATTTTTTGTTCGTATTGGATGGTATATATAATGTATTGAAAAAATATTTCTTTTATGAATTTTGATCTACTTTTCAGGTTATTTTTATTAAATTAAAAAAATAAAGTTTTCGGGCTTATTGCTCGGATAAAATATTTTTAATGGATTAAAAATCTTTATAAGCTAATTATTAAACTTTGGTATATTAAATATTTATAAACATTATTATAAAATTTAACAAGGAAATCATACAAAATAAATGTTAATTTTTTAATTATTCTTACATTTACCAACCTAACTTTCAATTATAATTACTTTTCATTAAAAAAAATATTAAATTTTTTGATTAAACCTAATATAACGTATAAACTTGAAAAAATGATAAATTTTCTAATTTCGCGGTCATTCGAATGAAAAAAGGAACCAGTCACTTCATCACATTATACAATGCTTAAACACATTGTGAAAAATTCGGACGGACGCAAATCTCAAATCTCCCATCACGCGTGACTTAATTTCTTTCTCTCTTTGCATACTCAAGTTTCAGCAAATCCCTCATTCCCATCTTTTTTTCATACTTTATACATTTTTTTCACATTTTCAACAGCCTTCATTCCACCAACAATGGTTCCCTTTCTCGCTTTTATGCGGAGCCGAGTCGATCTCGGATATTATTTATAACGTTCTCCCCCACAATGCGGCCGTGGGCTAATGGATTTTTTTTTTCTATAAGAAATGTTTAAAAAAAAATGTAATAATAAATAAAGAATTACGCGGTGTAAAATTTTCATTTTGTCCGACGTGAGAAGTTCATTTTGTTGTGCGTCGAGGCTTTGTTTTATTGCCGGGGCTTACAGTGTTACGCATTTGATATGTATAAAAAGTGGAGTTTGTATTTAATTTTAAAAATACCTTTGACGTTTTATCAAATGGGATGGTCACGATAAAAAAATTTGTTGGTTCATATTAAATTTTCGTAGTTTCGAATAGTGGTATATGTGACCCACAAAAGTCGTGTGCGAGAAATAATTCGGTAGAAGATTGTAAATCAGACAATGTCTTAATTCCCCAAACCACGATCTCTAGATTAATTAAGTTCAGACAATTCGAATTCGAGACGACGATTTCATTACACGAATTTTTATATAATTCATCGGAGATAAAATATATGAAGAGATTTCTTAGAATATCTCGAGAATGTTCTTATACAGTATCGAACGTAATATCTACGCATTAACGATGATTTTATTCAATTTTATCGAAAGGAAATTGCTAGAAGGATATCACTATAAATTTCAATGCGTTTCTCGTAAATTTGTGAAAAAACCAAATTTCACAAAAAATGTTATCACAATATTGAGAAATGAATCATGAAATATTTACTATCGTACGTGGAAAGTTTTATATTAAAAAAAGTAAACATGGAATGTAATAAAATATAATATACCTGCATACTGGTGTACCATACCCTGCAGGCAGCAGTCTTCTTTTTTGGTTCACTTATTATTACGAATATTTAATATGATCTAACGAAAATTCACTTAACTAATACAAAAAACGTCTAAAACATCGCACATCGTCGACTTCACGATGAAAATGAATGTATATGATACATTATAATACACGTTTCCGTCGATTCCGATATTTCACACGATCAAATCACTGCACACGTTACAGGCCATTTTTGAAAATCTGAAATATTTAAAACGTCGGAATTCCTCGCGAAAAACAACCCCACTTTCCGAAATGAAAAGATAACATTCTGTCAGGGTGTTTTCCGCATTTATTGCCTCGGCAACTTTTCAGGTAGATTGTAATTTTACGAGCAATAATTTCAGTATGCTGCTAAAAAAACGAGGCTCTGTTAAAAAGTTCGCGTGACGTACTATACGTGTATGCATCTACCCAAAGAATCCTATAACGCTGCAGGTCGAAAGTTTCTTTTTCCTTCCAAGAAAAAGGGGCTTTAGTTTTATGAAGGTTTATCGTAATTATTCGAATACTTTTTAAGGAGACCGAAAAATATGGAAAGTCGTCGAAAATATCAATGCGTAATAATTTATTCAGTGCTTTCCGTTACGCAAGTTGCCTTGTATCATACTTATACTTCACGATGTTTATGAACAGCTATAAATATGTATTTTTAAAGGTAAACGGTAAAGGCAATTTTATCGTTACATTTTTTTTTTTTTTGATATATTATGTACAAGGACTGAGAAAGTTTCACGTGACACTTTTTTTTCAGTCGACCCGATAATAAAAAATACTGAAATTTAAGTGGTACTCTGTGACTAATGCTTTAGCTGGTTTCAAATACATATACGGTATTTCGGAAAGCTGTGTGAATTTGTGCTTTAGCATTATAAGGAAACTAAATTATCCACCAACGAATTTGTCGATATTTGTTATCAATTATCAATTACTACATTTGATTTAGTTCATTATCGATGATAACGAGGTATGATATATTTTTTAAAACATTTTTGGGTTTTAATTTTCTTATTGAGTTCTTACATCAAAAAGATATAGTTTCAAAAAGAACGTTAATCGTTGTCAAAGTATATTTTTATTCAATAGCAAAAATCGAATATGAAAGAAGCATAGCTTCTCACCTACTCAGAAAATGTAAAGAAAAAATAGAACAAATTCAGCTGTGTTTTTCACTGAAAATTTTTTTTATCCAAGTTATTACGGATATTTCTTTAAAATTTGAAATACATAATTTAAAATCCATCCAAAAAACTACAAAAACCAATATTAATCTTGATTTCATTGACGTTAGGTTGATTTCATTAACTCTTAAATTACACAGAAACGTATATGCACTAAATTTGGTTTAGTTCATAACCGACAAAACCCTAGTAACTTATCATATCGAAAAAACATTAAAACAGTACGACACAGACCCCCCCTTTCCTCCAACAAACAAACGCTTGAACATTTGTAATATAAATCCATTAAGAATATACACACAAATTGACGCCATCGATCATACACAAATAAAAAACGATCGAGCCTCACATATCGGAAAAATTTGCATATTTTCCTTCAAGATTCGACTCACAAAGGTGTCCTCGTTACGCGAGCGGTTTTTCTTCCCAGCGGCATTGTCATATCTCAAATATAATACGTATTTTTTCCAATCATATTTTCGATATTCGCGGGCATATTGCGTATCGTCTGTCACGCTTGACGAAGGGCTCAATTCTTGGTCCTGCATGATTGAAAAGATCGGGGAAAAAGGGACGTTCAGGGACAACTTGTAATAAAGAAATATCGGATCTCGATATAGAGGGATAAATAACGTTATGAGCGTTACGTCTAATGACAATCTCCGCTTATTTTCGAAGTCCGAAATCCGATTAAATATTTAATATGATGGCTTAAGTGTATATACGTGTTTTTTTCAAAAGAGATTGGATTAACTTTGTCGTCCGAACTGGTCGTATGAAAGCCTGTTTTGTTGCCAAATGTTCTTTTCGCGTATCCCCAGAAGAATTAAAGTATGGTTTTCGTTTGCAGAAGGGATGGGTCTAATATCGCTAAAGTTTTGTAATTGATTTTAAAATATTTATTCATTCATCTAAATCATTATTAGTGGTACGAACAATCTATTGTGTTATTTTATTTAATATAATATATTCTTTTCACGATCTTAGTTGTCGATGCATGAATGTCAACACGCGATCATTGAACGATCAATCATGAATATGTATGAGTTTTAGTTTTCATGGATGTTTCAGATCGTGAAAAAGCGTTCAATTATTGAACAATTTGAAAATTGTATTTGAATCGCTTTTTTCTTTGTGAATTTGTACGTGGACGATGACCCGAATTCGTTGGTCGATGAAATATGAATAAAAATGAATATTCATTTATTAATTCAGTACTAAATTGAATTGTGACCGTAATGGTCTATTAGTAGCACTGACGAGTTTAAAATATGTATTTTTTTATTGTTTTTTCAACACGATATTTGAAATTTTTATGTATCTTGCAAAAAAGTCAGTGTCGTCTTTTTAGGATTTTATTTGTGAAAATACTGGCACGAAAGTGCTTTGAGTTTACATAATTTTAAACATTGAATATTAATACTAGATATACTAAAATCGATGAAAACATTTCCTTTAAAAAATTGTAAACTCATTTGCAAATTACGTGAAAGCTTAGTATAGTGAATTACAATCGATAAATTATACATAGATCAATCAGCATTAAAAAAAATAGTTCTTAGTATGAACTTCTATGATGAAGGAAATTATTGCAATTTATAGAATTGAAGTATACATAATTCAAACCCTACAGAAACAAACATAATTTGAAAATAGACAGCAGTAATAATTCATATACTGATTATTTTCGACATCATTAATTAATTTAAAAAAAATGTGTTAAACCTAGTTTTACCACCCAATCAAAAATTCACAAAAGAACCATCAGACAACTCCGTACAAAATCGAACCCGCCACTAACGTCACTGCACGTTCATCGACCGTTCCCACATAGATCCGACCGCCAAAACCGGGTTTGTCCGACACAAAAAAAATAGCACAGATCCTCTATTTTATATTCCAATAATAAAAAATGACTTTCAACCACTGTTTTCTTTGTGAGTTTCGCACTTTCCGCGGAGCGAGCGCGCCCGGCATAAGTGTGGCCTTACCGGCGGCCTCTACGGTACTGACCGTCTACGCCGTAGCGGGCTCTAGGCCGGCCAAGGGCACAAACGTTGCCCACGTTTCCATTATTATTTAATAACCGAATGCCGTTGAATGGTGGGATGGATACGTGGAAGCCTTCGGGCAAGAAGGGCGAGAGCTTTTGCGGAGTGTTGGCCCCCCAAAGAATGGTAGGCCCAATAAAAAATTCCATTTCGTGGCCGAGACGCGGAAAATTGAACAGATCTACTGTTTTAATGATTGATCGTTTGGTGTATTGAATTTGTAGAGATTGTGATATCATTCTTTGTGCGAGATTGTTTCGTTGTACGGTTCGGAAGTTTTGGTGTGTGGTGGTTGATGGAAAAGTGTATAGATAAAATATATGATGCTTGATGCATCTTTTTCTGATATAAAAATAAATTATTTATATTAAAAAATATATATTTCTTTTTATTGCAGAAAATATTATTTTGCGATAAAACACGACAAAGTATATGTACGTTTTGACCTCAAATTATGACAAGCTTCAACAACAAAGAAGTGCTCCGATTATACGAATTATGAAATTTTAATACAAATATTTGAGTTAAAAATTTATAAATAAATATTCATGTTGAAATTCAAAACGGATTTGCATTTTCAAAATTATCTTTATCTTTATAAAAAACTTCCGAATCCCGACAGTTGCGAAGCGCAACGTTACTGTCGGAAATCTTCTATTTAAATAACTAATATTTGGACAACAGTTATGATATTCCAAATAGTTCCGGCCGTATAAAGTTTATTAGTATTTGATACATAAAATTTTAATGGCCAAATGTAAGCTTGTTTTATGGTTTTGAAAATTTTAATGATACGACACACTATAAAACCACGTTTAGAAATGAAGTATTTCTTTTCTATAGTCTTGGATTAGAATATTAAAATATTCGTAGCGATCAAAAGATCAGAGGATCAGAGATCGACAGTTTTTTCGACTGTCACTAAATTTGTCAATCTTATTAAGGTTGCTGAAAACTGTGCATCGTGTGCAGTTAATAGACTTGAAAACTGAGTGAAATATTATCAGTCATGAGTTTGAAAAAAATAACAAATACTTTGATGAAAATCAAAATGTTGGCCGAATGGTAAAAGAGACGACAACAAAATCGCTTAGTCAAAAAAGGTACTAATTGAAAACACTCATTTGATGTACGATCGCAGAATTTGTCACCTTCGATGTTTAAAAACTTGATAAACCTTTGACAATTGTAAAAAAGTAGTAATGTAGGAGTAGTAAAGTAAAAATAATGTTGCCACAAATTTTCAACGCATTGAGAAAATTTTTTTCTTAACTCGAGCATTATGCACATATTCCCACAATAAAAGACCTTGTTGTTACGGATAGCAATTTGTTTGTTTTTTTTTTATATATAATGAATCATCCAAACATTGAGAGAATTGAAATGCAAATAATTTAATGGAAAAAATGAACTAGATCACATTAAATAAATCTAGCATGTCAAAACACATCGGAAAAATATGGTTTTGGGAGCTCAGGCAATAAATGTACAACTGTGTTGGTTATCTAAGTGCAAACAGTATTATATTATTGCTTCCAACTATTTATATATTTTTCGAATAATACATTACTATACTTTATATGGCGATGTGTAGAAACCTGACATGCAATTTGGTGATATAATAGTACTTTTATTTATATATTTTTTTATAAATATTATGAAAAAACATCCAAAAAAATTCAAAACGAACTTGGAATTCACTTATGCAAATTTAATCATGCTAGATCATTATTTTGAATAATCTGCGTACCCTTTTATCGCAATAAATGAAATATGGAAGATGTCGAATGAGAGGACCTTTTTCGAGCTAACGACCCGTAATGAAATATTCAAAACGAAAAGATTCACTTTCAGGATCCGGTAGTTTCAGATCCTTTCCGAAGTAATCTTCTGAATCTTCTTAGAGAGACTAATTTTTCGATTTGTGAAGTATTGATGAGCGCCTGGTAAGAATTGCTTAGTGTTACACAATTAGTTAGAAGAACTTCTTGGGAGGAATGATAAAGAAAAAAGAAAAGCCTTGAATCATGGGTTCGTGCAGAATGTTTCAATTTAACTAAAAATAATATAAATTTGCATACTGAGCCGCAAAAGGCCTTGCAAATGTAAATCCGATTATATTATATAACAACGAACAATGCACTAGTTATCTGAAACTTTTTCATGCACCAAGAGTTTTGCGAAACAAATTGTTCAGATACACGTGAAATAATGTTTGATATGTTCATGTGCACATTAACTAAATTTGCATTAAATATAAAAAAAAAACTTCTTTATATATTTTTAATATGTATATAACGTTGTGGACTATGAAAAACGTTAGAGGACATTCGCCACGTAATTCTAATTCATACACTCTTAGCTAGTTCCCATGGGAGCCTGTCCTAAGTTTTTCTCGTATTTCAGAAAGTGTATTTCAGCATATACAAGGCCGAAAGTCCAGAGAGTACTAATGCTTTTTGGTACTCATTCTTGACTGTGTGCTTAATTATTTTGCACATTAAAGTTGCGCTAGTGTGACGATCTCACTTAGAGGGTAAGAGAACTTCAAATATTCGAGAGTTTAGAGCTTTTATGGTGATCGAAATTATATAAACAACAAATATAATTAAAAAATCCTTTTCGAAAAATGAAAAAAACGAATATAAATTTGAAATAATAATTTTAAAATTATTATTCTTCATAAAAGTGACTGTCGGGTGGAACAGTTAAGTGTTTTTGATGTGTTGTCACTTCGTACGTAACAAGCAGAGCTTAAAGAATAAAAAAAATTGTCGAAATTTAAAAATTTAAAAATTTGACGGATCAATCAATCCCATAAAAAAACAACATCAAGAAAAATAAAAACTATTGAGAATTTGAAATTCCCGAAATAATGAAACTTTAACACATAAAGCGATCAAAGAAGCCGTCAACGTCATCCCAGTGCGGTCTTTTTCAAAGCATGCATTTTTAACACGAAATGAAATTCAATTGAGCAACAAGAAGTTCGGTCAACATCTTTCAGCATACTAAAAAAAGACGTAGTGCTCTTGACCCAGATCGAAAAAAATCCTTCCCGTTTTACGTTCCAGGTCGTCAAACGAGGGGTCGAATTCAATATTTAATTGATGACTGCGCCACTCCTTTCAAGGGCCATTCGGAAAAAAATTACGCCATTAGCGCCGGACAAATCGCAATTGTTTATCATCGCATGTGTGTGTCGAAATAACGGCACGTCCACAAGTCGAAGCTTTAATAAATCAGTCGCCAACTTCGACGCTGATTAAATATTTAACTCGGCGCAAAAAAATGAAGAAACTTCGTACTACCGCACCCGGAATTGCAAATCGGTCTGCGCTAGCTGCGGACTTTTATTTTCGCAAATTACGTGTGGAAAAGTAGGAAATTTTAATTCGCGGGCGCTGAAATGCGGCCGGATTTATTTATATTCGCCAAAGTGTTCGAAAGTATTCTGGTGTTTTAACAATGCCGCGTTATCGTTGAAAATAAACTTTTTGTATTAAACTTACGAAACTTAATCGGGTATCGAATGGATTTTCGAAAAGTTTTGATTAAGGGATTAATTGTACGGATGGTGAAATCAAATGAAATATTGCTTGTGAAAATAATTAATCGGATTCCACCAAATGTCAAATGTGAAAAATTATTTGGAATGCATTATAATTCAAATAACGTTAAGAAATTTATGCATTTTAATAATTAAACATAGCCGAACAAAGGTAGTCTTGTTTGTAACAAGCAGGGCTTTAAGCATGTCGAATAATAATAATAATAATAATAATACATAAAGCAATTATTGGAGTTTACATAATATTAGACAGGTACTGAAAAAATCGACGCGGATATTTTTTAAACTGAATAAATATTTATTCGAAAAAAACTTTGAAAATTGTGATTTCATAATGAATATTAAAAAATCAGATTGTGATACTGATTAAGTTGAAATCAATACGTTAATTTATCGTTTTGTTCCTGACTGGACCTTTAAAGCAAATCTCGGCTTTACAAATCACATAGGACAAAAACAATATAAGAAAATATTAACAAGAAAATTTGAAGTACATGCTGATAATTTGAAAAATTTGCAAAATGTTGTTTCATTTTATTTTACAAAACAGTATTGCATTTTGATAATTGAATATTATTCTTTCTCTTAAGCAATAGTTTTTTTTTAGGAATTTTTGAATTATTAAGTAAATGTAATGTAACTTCTTATAAACACGTGTGGTCCGTAGTTTTTAAGAAAACCAACACTTTTCATTGAAGCAAATTATCGTTCAATTTTCAAAACGATAATTAATTTTAGTATCATCAGCAGTTCTAGAATTTTTTGTGATAAAATTTTATTTAAAAGGAATCAGAAGAATTATTGAGAGAAATATTTAACACTTACATATAGGATTACAGAATTTTTGAAAAATTGTCAAATCAACAATATAAAAACACACAAACCGAATTATCACTAAAAGTACACGTAACAACAATAAAAAAACAGCTCACTGACTTATTTGCCAAGTCGCATAAGATAAAATTTTTGATAACACAAAAAACAAATGAAATAACAGAAATGTGATTTTGTCCTTTCACCAGAAAGACTTCAGAGAGTAATAGAAATACAGGTGAAAAACAGAATCGAAAATTTCTGAAAGCAATCGGAATTTTAGTTTAAAAACATACTCATCAACAAATTCAAATTTAACTGCCCTAGAATCAAACGAAAACGAAAAAATATCTCAATATGTGTTGGATATTTGTTGAATTCTGGATTCAACATGGTAAAACACAACTACCGGTCAAGAAACGAAAACAATTAAGTCTCGGGTGCGACTATCAAAGGAGCTATGCTGAACACAACTCGTATTGGTTCTTATTTAAAATTCGAAAAAATATCTCAATATGTGTTGGATATTTGTTGAATTCTGGATTCAACATGGTAAAACACAATTACCAATTAAGAAACGAAAACAATTAAGTCTCGGATGCGACCATCAAAGAAGCTATGCCGAACACAACTCGTATTTTTCATTTGAAATCCGAAAAAAAATAACGCAAACAAGCCAATAGATCAACCAACTCAATCTACGAAAGATAACAAAACAAACGCGGAAAAAACCGATCGGAATCCTCAGAACTAAAACCTAAGCAACAAACAAAGCACAAATGACTTATAAGAACCGGAAAATAACAGGACGATGCAACAAACGAACCCGCTCGAAAATTGATACCCGCATTTCGGGCCGGGAAGGGGTGGCGGTTCCCAAAGCGGGGTCCGGGGGGGTGGCGGTTCCCAAAGTGGGGTCCGGGGGGCGCCGTCCGGGGCCCTAGCAACAGGTCCGGGGGCGCAGCCCGATCGATAGGGCGCCGCCCCTCGGCCCCCATTTTCCGAGGCTCGCCAGCGCCATTTTATCGCACCTGCACCCACCTGGTCGTTGTGTGTTTGCGAAAATGCATTTTTGCGCATTTGGGGTCGTCGGATTGTTAAACTGACCCGTCCTAAGAACGTTTGGGTTGTTAGGGTGGTTTTTAGTGGGGTTGTTTTAGAAAAAAATGTTCACTTGATTTGTTATATTGTCGGTGACATTTGCGTGGATGAGTTGTTTTCCGACGGGCGGAAAGTGAATTCGTGATTTTTATTGCGAATTTCATCTCATTACTTAACTGATTATTATGACGAAAATTTCAATAATACATTCTTATTGTTGAATTCGGATTCTGATACGTGGAATTTGAAGTCTGAAAACTACAATTACGACGGATATATTCCGATATTGTGTTGTGAAGATTTTTTTTTTAAATTATTGATTGAAAAAAAAATTTTAAACAGAAATAAATCAAGAATCATTAAACTCGATAATCGATAGCGATCCTCTACTGAAAATTTAATCAAATAAGAAAAATTTATATTTAAATCAATTTATAGTTACACATATAAATTATATTATGTAAATTTGATTTTATTCTACAAAGAATAATTTGGAATCGATATATATATATACATACATACAATTTTTTTGCATGAAGTATGAAAAAGATAAAGTACTCATTGAACAATCATGAAGACGAACAAAAAAAATATACACAAAAAACAAAACAAACGAAAATTCAATATCGGATCCACAAGAGTTTTCATATAAGACAAATGCACAGAACATATATGCACTTTTCCTCATGAAAGGCGAACATAGGCTTCATACATAGAAAAACATAGAAAAATTTGAACATAGAAAAATTCTTGTGCACTCGGAAGCCTTCAATATCTCGATATTTATATATATTAAGATATCTATAATATTTTTACTATTATCTCGTCCGAGACTTGGAATTCCTAGGAAAGTAAACTGTGAATGACATTTGAGAAACTTTGTCATTATGATATCGACATCAGTTTACTGAAAAACCAATCGTTGAGTGGTTTTGAAAACAAATTAGAAAATATTTATCAACCCAACTGTTACCAGTCACTAAAATTTTTCATCATTTATCCAAAAAGTATCGCAAACTAATTACTTATAGATAAACTTATGTTAGAAACTGAAAATTTTACAACGCGTTATCCACAGATTAAAATAAAATACGTCATTCTGAATTGCTTCCAATTTAGAATTAAGGATATCTGAGTTTAATAATTAGAAGACGTAATATTAAAATCTGAGGCTGTGATTGTTCCAATTTCTATACAAAATACCAATAGATTTTCCTATCTTGTCCGAATGTAGAGGTCGACCGTGACCCGGACAAAACCGCGCCCCGACACAATCTGAAGAATTTTTCAGCGGCCAAAATGTATTTTTGGCTATATTAATATATAGTTTTCAGCATAATTAGGGTTTCGAAAAAGCCACGTGTTAAGCTCGATTTAATTCGACGTCCGCTTTGCATATTAGTCATGCACGAAAGTCACGCGAGATCGTTAAAATATCTAAATACATCGTTCAAATGTTTTGTGGGTTTTATTAAGGTGTTTCGATATGGTTATCTTTTTCCCGCATTAAATTTGAAAATTATTAGAATATTTAAGATCGGCTGCTTTGTGAATTTTTATTTTTTGAAATTTAGTTTGTGTGTTTTATTTTTGTGAAATTAAATTGTAAAAGTCTTTCGATATTATTTATGAATGATAGGTTTTGTAATAAGTTTCAATGTTTTTGTTCTTAAACGAAAACTTATCTAAAATATTTCAAACAATTTAGAAAAAAAATGAAAAAGTAATAATTTCGATATTTTGCTGTTATGATCCTAGATCAAGCTTTTCCAACGACCGTCTCGTGGGAAATAAATGAAATACGATACTCTATCAGAATTACATTGAATCGTAGTTTACTCAAATATTCATTCGAAGCATTATTTTTTTTGAAGCTTCAACTTCAATTTATAAAACGACTTCAAATTTTATATATAAAAATAAAACAGGCCAGATCTAGGTTTTATTTCAACTGAGTGTAAAAGCCTTCGGTTTTACACACCATAGACAGGACTAAAGGTTATGGGACAGCATCTGAAGGGTCCATTTCGGGCACTATCTCGAATGTCGGTGTGATCATTAAAAGTTAGTTAAATGGACAAATACTAACGGTGAGATAGTCAATACTAGATCTATGGGCCGATATCAGAGTCATTGTATTGAAGTTATTTACTTTTTGGTGTTCGGTTCGATGTTACTTTTACAGTTCTCGATTGAGTTTATTTACGACTCCATGTAATATATTGTATGTAAGTATTATGAATGAAATCAGTTTAGGGTACTCTAATAGTTTTATTTCATAAATGACATTGAATGAAATGATGGCTGGATAAGCCAGATCCAGAAATTGTTGAATCACGCAAGAGTTATATTTTGTAATATGTCTGCTCAAATAAAAATTCTAAATTTGAATTGTTGAAGTACAAAATGACATTCAACTTATTACAAAAACTTAGGTGAGATTTATCAATTGATTGAAAATTGACATAATCAATCGTTAAAGAAAATTTTTACAATTTTTCATTAATTTCACAGGTTATTGAGAACAAAAATGTTATATGAATTGTTTTCGGACATTTTTTCCTTTTTGTATTTGAAATCTGATTTTTTTCATAAGACATTTATTGCAAAATATTTAATAAGTACCCGCATGTATCATCAAAATAATATTTTTATAATAACAATTTTTTGTATATTGTAATAAAAAGATAACCATAAAAATTGTAAGTTATTGTGAGATTTTTCAAATATTTTAAAGAGGAGATTATAATACAAATAACATATCATATACATGTTTGAAATTGAAACGTCACAGAAGATCTTTTATCTTTAAAAAATCCCAATTTTATAGAACGCCTAAAAATTTTCCAATTTTTACGTCAAAAAGAAATTTTTAAGAATCCAATAAAAATTGTGGGACATTACATAAAACAGACAAATATTATAGAAGATCTACAAAAGACACAGATCAGTAATAACATTAAAAGTCTTGCATCTCGAAGCGGACAAAAAATAGCTAATGTTTAAAAAATCATCAAGATTTTTTATCGGTAGGTATTGTGACGAAAAGGAAATATAATACAGGGAGCTTTTCAATTATCTTGAAAAAAAATAATGTCTGTAGTCGACATCTCGCTATGAAAAAAGACTAAATAATAATCACTTACCCGTTTTGAAGAATTTCTGTTGTTATTTTGCTTACCTTTTCCCAGTCAAAATATAAAAAACAGGTTATTCAATTACGGGAAACCAGTTAACACTTTCAGTAACTAAAATACAAAAAAACTTACATTAGGGAATTTGGCGAAAAATAAAATTAATGAAAAATTACTAAATAAAATTATCGATATGAGTTACGTACATTTGATAGGGTTCTCAAAAATATTTCATGTTCTGATAAGTTGAATCAAAAACAGAAACAAAACTATTTTAATCAATGACCATGGATTCAAATTCAAAAATATGATCAATATCAAAAATACGCAAGTTTTCTGAAAATCTGAAAAAAAAAGTTTTTTGTTAATATTTCATAAAGGACACATCTCAATAAGTATTATATGTTATGCATACCCATTAAAGTATTATAATCATGAATATTATAAATATAGAGAAAACTTAGTTCGTAGTGATATTTGCGGTTACACGACGTGATGGTTTTAACATAGATAATTTTCAAAAAGTTGGACGTAACAGTATTGAGTCACATCACTGACTACGTAAAACACATTTAAAATGCGTTATAAATTTGTGTATTTAACTACTATATTGCGTAAAGTAGAAAAATACAAACATGCAGATGCTCTGAAAAACATACGTTTTGTTATTTATTTAGACTTAAAAAACATTGAGTCATCATCTTTTATTATAAAATATTGAGTTTTCAAAGGTAAAAGTGACAAAAGGCTTTCAAATGTTATCAATTACAATATACACTTGAAATGTAGTATATAATTGACCCTAGTTAACGTTTGAAGACGAAATTAATTATTAAAAACAAAAATGAGTTCACATACTTACATCAGTTTATATTCAGACACATTTCTTTTTCAATAGATTTTTCATATCAAATTTTGAAATAGCACTTGAATTTTTTTCTTTTGAAAATGTGAAAACTTTATTTGCATTCGACACTAATATCAAATTAGAACAATCAGATTTTCAGTAAAAGTCAGCACCTGTGAACTTCAAATTGCAATGGGAAGTACTAACAAGATTATTAATACTTAAAATTGTGTATATATTAACAATCAGCATTAATACCTTGTATACTTAGCGATTAAAAATCGTCAGCATATGCGTCATCAAATGATTTTTTTTTTCGGTGATAGGGCTTCAATATTTTTTATCAATCCGATAAAAATCTTCTCAATGAGCATTCCATCCAGTTTTTTTATAAATCATTATGCTATGAATTATCTACCATCTGTAGTTTGAAAAAATAAACATAAGTATATATACATTACGATTAAATGAAATTATCGAATATGTTTACAAGCTACAATAAAATATTGAAAAAAATCTGTGTTGAAAAAGCATAGATTTTAAAACAACAAATTTTTCCACGAAAATAGACTCGTAAATTAAATCAGCATTGAAAATCGCTGAATGTAATTTGGTACATAACACTATTCGAATCAATCAATACTGTCACATGCAGTAGAGTTTTCCACGAAACCCGAATTAATTCGGAATGAAATAAAATAAAAACGCACATACAAATATTTATTGAAGTGGAACAATTCAATAAACAGTTCGATGTTTCATTGTCGGTAGTAAAATATAGTTATGTGACAATTTTATCGAAGTGCAGGTATGATAAATTTAATAAATCTATTTATTACATTAAAATTTAATGTATCATTATTACAAATTTAGTAAAAGTGATGAAAACGATATTCAATAAAATAATTATCAAAATATTATATAACACATACCGTTTTAAGCCAAATTCTCGAACATTACTGCAAATTGAAAGCAAATATTTGTTTCGTTGAAATTTTTTAATCGTTGTAAAATTTTTCGAAAACGCATTTTATTTAAATTACTTGAATTTTGTCGAATCTGAAAGTAAAAAAGAATATTCGATTAATATTTTTCAAACCTTCACAATAAATTACAAATTAAATTATTATTGAAGATTTTACGACGTCCGATCGATACAATTATCGAAGACACACTGACCGTATCGCGAATTACAACATTGTATTTTAAAATAAATAATGTGACAATTATAATATAAAATGATATTGTTAACAATCAATATTAAATGTTAAAATACAATCTAATACTTAATTTCTATATGCATAAGATCTTTTTCAATATTATATGAAGTTTGAAAAACATATTGTATTTTTTATGATATGCAGCATTTACCTACACCTAACAAACTCTTTAAATAGAGAAATGAAAAAAGACGTCGAATAATTATTTAAACTTATTCGATCGATTTGGAAAAAAATATGTACATGGAAATAAAAAAGTTCAAGTATAATAAAATCGAAAAATATTGAAATTATAAGGCACGAACCTTGATATGTCCGATTGATGACCATGCTTATCAATCGAACATCTGCATTTCATACTAAATAATTAATTTAAATTATTACACATCGATGCACTGAACACTTTTTCTAAATTATTCTGAAACAGTGAACACTCTCCTTGAGTACAAAAAATTCAAATAATTAATATTACACCAATAAATAGCAAAAGTTTTAGCATTTTCAGTACCTCATAAAAAACAGTTTTTTTATATCGATGTTCTCATTCAAATTAAATTGGGCGTCGTCATCCATTATCAATTAATTTTGCATCAAAATATTGCATATATTTTCTGAGTTTCAATAATTGATTCTTCATAGAAATAGAAAATGAGTTTCACTCGTTTCCGAACATCATACGTAAAACATAATATCATTAATAAAAAAAATTGAAAATTACCAAGTAATGACTTTTTTCAGTTATTTAGTAGCCACATGTATGTTGAAAATAATTTATTGTTGCGTAATCATATCAATTTCGAGTGTCTAATATTTCCAATTTGTGATATTTTGAATAATCTCTATTTGTAATATAGAAAATATATAATAATAAATTCGATCATTTATCCCCTATATATAATAGCGGATTTCTGTGCGTGTGTTCGTTCGTTCGATGACGCTCGCTACTTTTTCGCGAATATGGTCTTTATATGCGTATACAGTTAACGTATATAATATGATGCTTATTACCTATTGCCTCTGGCTTTGCCTATATGTCGTAATTGTGATAATAACAAATGAACTATTTTGATTTTATTAATTAAATATTAAATATTCAAATCGGACACGGGCATTGAGCAGCCGACGTTATCAACATCTGGCCCATTTACTATAATTAAATATTTTCACATTTTATCGTTTTCCGTTTCATAACAAAATTCATTTTATTTTTTCTATTTTAATTTTAAAAAATTGACATTACATTGCGTTATCAATATATTTCATCAAACTTTACATTCACAGCCGATGCTATTAACATCGGGCCTATACACTAGTAATATAATACGATCGATGAAGGGTCAAGCAAAACACGCATCAATATCCCGCACACAAAACACGTCACGTTCCCAAAAAAAAAAACCCGAATCGAACCCATCCCAAGCAACAAGTGATAACGCCGCATAATTTTTCCGAACTCTCGAACTTTACGGCCCTCCCGGGCCTCCCACTGGGCCGAACTGGGGACGAGCTAGGCCCGAACGGGACCGGAAGTTCACGGGCCACGTAGCAGTGACCTTCGCACCAGAAGTGGGTCACGAACGCTGCAGGTGAACCCCCGCCCCTTCTGACCCGCCACTGGTAACTGTTGCGTCCCACAGTACCTACCTAGGTACGTATAGGTGTCTGCATACGTCACTATAGGCCCGTTACGTCATTCGGTTGGGAAGTTTTTCTGCTGAATTGTTTATGTTTTTGCGGGATGGAGTTTAGGGGTTGAATCGGGTCGGAGTTGATGAAGGTGGGTTCGTCAACGGGAAGAAAATGTTTAATTGGATTGTGTCGGAGTTTGGTTTGGGTATTGTTTATTCAGTGGTGAGTAGGGATTTCGGGATTATTTTCGATTTGTTTTATGTATTTGGAAGCAGTTTTTGTTGTAAATGATTGTGTGATGTTATATTGGATGGGTATGTTCTCGAAACCTTGTAACATATTTAAGACACGCTTTTGTGAAGTATCAAAGTAAAGGGTAAGTTTCGCATATAACGCATGTATAATATGTATTAAGGGTCGCATGAAAATTTATCTCGGGATTAAAATTTATATAGCGATATTATATGAACAAAATTTTTTATAATTATTCTAAATGCTTCTAGTCTATTCGTATGAATAATAATATTGAATTTTAATATGATGCTTATATTTTGTTACAGAATTTTTAATGCGAATTAATTGGTGCTACATTCATCTTTGTGGGAAATTGTTTAATGAAAATTTGAAGAATACTCAAATTGCTTTCATGGAATTACAAATTATTATCGTTCTAAATTTGAATTGAACAATAGTCTAATGAAAATATTCGTAAGTTACTTTTACTCTCGACTCGATCGAGAGCGGTCGTTCAGCAAGCGGGCTCGGGTATTTATATTTTTAATTTGATTTTTGTATATATTCTTGATGTATTCTATTTGATTATATTATTAATTAACGTATTCGAAGTCTCTCGTATTTTTTTAATGCAAAATATAATTATACTTAAATATTATCAAGTATTCAATATCGTATTTTTTTTTTTTTGGAAAATTACTGAGAATCGAATTAATATTTTTTTGCTTATCTAATGAACAACAAAATTAACAGATTTTTTCGATAAAAATATTTTCGTTTCTAATATAATATATTTGTGAATAATTGTTACAATTTAATACAATTTCCGATTACTTGAATTTTTTTCATATAGTGTGCAAAGCAAATTATTATTATTTTTCTTGAAAAATATATAATGACATCTATGGCTTCTATAAAAAAACAATTAAAATGATTAAAAATTCAATAAATTTGTATGTGACAAATAGCTTGGTATGCTCATTAAGAAAATTTAATTTAAATATTTAAAATCATACAAAATTTTTTAGCAAAATTTTGATTCAAAATATTTTTAGTTATAAAAATTTACCAGAAGATGTCACAATGTGAATAATTCGCACAAATTTTCAGTCATTCGCACAAATTACAAAAGAAAATCGTATATAGATGTCTCACAATTTCGCAGAATCCAACAAAAAGAAAATGAGATCGGAACCATACTACAAAAGGCTAATAAAACGATTAAAACGAAACGACACGAGCAACAACGAAAATTTCAAATTTTATCGGTCGATTTCTCGGCTTACATTCTATAATACCGTTAAATTTTTACAATTTCGAGATTTCGATCGTCGCACAGTCACTGTTTCGTACAAATCGATCAGAAATACGCGAAATGACGGAAGCCGTTTGTTCTCCGCGCTAAGGTTAAATCGTACGGTTAAACGATCCTAGCCTTGGAATTGCGTTCGATATGAGTAATTTCGCGTTCTCCGGCTCTCAATTTCTTCGAAAAGTGGCCTGTTAACAAGCCGGTCGTGTATAATTGTTAAATGGAAATTGTTGGGCAACCAGAAGATGGTACGGGCCGATGCCGAGATATTTTCCTGTGTGAATCTAGGCTGCGTGGTCGTGCCTAGTACTGTTCCAATCAACAGGGATTTGTTATGCAATTTTTTTTTAGTCATTGTAAAAAAAATTGCGTTTTGTTCGTGACATTAATTGTTGTCAATGTTAAACGATGTTGCATATTATAAATTTTATATCTTAAGAATATTTTTTAATAATTAAAATGTAATATTAAATCGACCTCTAAACATCATCGATATTCAGCACGTACTCTTTTATAGAAAAAGTTCAATGAAACAGCCCACATTTCATCCGTTCATGTGCAATAAAATTGGCACTTGACACCATTAATATTTGGTCACATCCATCAAGAACGGTCCTATATATTTTAAGGGTGAAACATCACCCATCTAGCGGGGACACGAAACGCCATCATAAAAAGCGAGCGTTTCCCAACTGTTATACGGAGTCGCCGCGTTACTGTGGCCCCGATACGAAGACAACATTCCTCAGAATGTCACCCGCCACCATGGCCATCGACCATACATTATATTACATTATGCTATCATCGCTTGCGAACAATGATTTCTTCTTTCGCCATTGTCGAATTGGGTTTTTGAGTCTGCACGGGCCGCAGACGCGGACGTCGAGATCGTGACCGGTAACCTAATGCAAGTCCACGCGAACGTGTAATTGGATTGCAATAAAAGTATTTTGACCTTCGATTCGTGTATGCGAATTTTTTGAATTTTTATTACAATGCTAAGAGTTTTTTTTGCTAGAATTTTCGATATAAACTCGTCGTCGGATCGTTTTGTTTATTTTGTACAGAATTCAACAGTGGCGGATTCATTTCACCAAAGGCGACATAAATTTTGAACCATCCAAACTTACCCCCTCTTATTATATATAGTCGATTTAAAAAAATAAATGAAAAATGGGCGAAAATGATATATTGATATATAAAAACTATTAATTCATCAAAAATTTTAAGGATTTGAAATGAATGCTTCCACCACTGAAACAGATTTCTAAATCAATTACTCATCGGACCATTCGATTCTGTTTATCTTGAAAAATATTTGTTCTTCATAAATAAAATAATACACTTCTCATTAAAAATTCAATCAAAAGCTCTTCTAATTTTATGATCGAATCGATTTTCACATTCATGACCAATTTCGACAATTGTGCTCATCGTTTTCGATACAATAAGCGTGTGGGTCTATCCATTATAATTGTTACATTGTTGTCGCTATAAGTTGAACTACCCACAGTGTAACATTTGTATCCTTTTGCATTAAATGACGACGGTATGACACACCACCGGGACATTTGCGATTATCGCAACAGACAAAGAAAATGTTACGAAACGCTCTCGTGATTCAATCGAAAATTGCTAATTTGATTTTCTAAGTATCACTGTCGATCGCTTTCGTTCTGTTATTTTTATTATATACTGTAAAAAGCTATCGAAAGTGGTTCAATGTCATCGATACGCTCCGCAATTAAAACATCGTTTTCAAAAGTGCATTCAGTCGTTGAATGTTTTTTTTAAATTTTATTTTTCGGTTCATAAACGTGGAAAAACCCGATGGGTTTTTAAAAAACAGAATAGTAAATCATTATAAACGAAGCTTATTAAAAACCAATCATATTCAAATAGAAACAATAGAAATGATTCAATGGGGCAAAATAAAAAAAGTAGGTCCGTTGATTTTTCAATGTTGCACTTTTGAGGCCAAGTTAATCCTATTATATCAGAAATTGTAATAAACATATAATTTTAGTATGTTTTATATAATTTTTTTTTTAAACAATAACATAGGAAAGTGCTTGAAAAGTATTCACGAAGAATTTGCTTATTTTTTTGTTTTCAATCATAAACAAAATTGAAAAATTCTCTACATATAATCACGTCCACTATATATATAATCACGAATTTCTGTGTGCGTGTTCGAATAACGCTCGCGACTTTGGTCTTTATGCATATATTGTTAACGTCCATAATATGATGCTTATATTAGTACCTACTAACAACTGGCTTTGCCTATATGTCACAAACAAATAACAAATGAACTATTTTGATTTTACTATATAATATAAACACATAATAAACACAAAACACAAAATAAACACATACACATCCAGATGTTATTAACCCTTTCCACTTGTAATTTTTTTTGGGTAGGAGTAGCCTCAACTCGTAATTAATTTCATGCACTTTTCAGGATTCATATTCTGAACTTAAAATGGAAATAAATCGTATTTTTATCAGATTTTTGTTCAACAAAAAACTTACACAACGTGCATAAGACTTTATTTTAGTATTTTTATAGAAATATAGTAGTAAAATGTTTTTATTTTGTGTCTTATAAAAGTTTTAGTCTGAGTATATGAATTTTAAACATGATATTTTAAA
>JAOXNN020000042.1:1853147-1890461 GCA_028571205.2 Hydropsyche betteni | reverse complement strand
AATAGCAATAAAAATCAATGAAACATAGTACATAGAAAATATTCAAGCTTAAAGTTTTGGTGACCCAGTGGGGACATTTGAGTGGAAAGGGTTAACATCGGCCTATATACTAGTTAATAAAATAAACTTGCATTCGCATTAAAAGGTTGAATTTTAAGCGTAAAAATCTGTATAAAATCGGATATAATCCAAAAATCCTCGCATTTGAACGAACCACATTCGATAGGATGGCGTGGGCGCGACCTACGACAACCTTCACTTCCTTCTCCGATCCGCAACATCCATCATTCAGATCACCATCATTCGGATCACCGTCATCCGGATCACCATCATCGACACCATTGTCGTTTTCCACCTGCGCCACAAACACCATTGTTCTCCGCGAGATGGTGACGATCGTGTCGCAATCGGGCGTTGCGAAACGCGCTCTTTTCGAGGATCCGTTTTGACGGAAGACGGCTTCTTTCCTACACACGTTCACGCTTTGATATGTATGTAAAAAGCGTCGTGTTTCGTCGCATTTTCTCATTTTTTACGTAACGCCGAGGTGCATGTGCGATTTCTCGCATGCGAGCGCAGCGGCGGTCATTTTCTCTTTTTCGCCGATGACTCTATGATTTGCAAACTTTTCGGATGTGTTATTGATGAATTTTTGGATTGCGACTGTTGGGAATGTTCGAATGTTTTAAAGGTGCATATTGAACGTTGCAAATAATAATAAAAAAATATTTGACGGTTTTATTTGTTTTGAAATTATCTAAACAGAACTTTAATGTTGTGTATATATATTTATATGCATTCAATGTAATTATTTATTAATAGAATAAGCGATAAAGCGACGTTAAATATATATTTTATTCGAACTTTATATACGATGTTGTTCATTAAAATAAGAATTTAAATATATCGTGATATGATTTAAATAAAATAACAATCATAAAATACATTCATATAACATGATACAATAATTGATCGTTGATAAAACACATAATTTTCCATCGATTTTCCCACAGCTGAACTAGATTCCATCACGATGCTTTCGCGTAACGATTCCTATACAAAGCTCGAGCTTCTATGTGAAACACACGCTTTTTCGAGCATACGTTCACATAGATTTTTTTTTCCGCTTGTATATAAATCACAATCGATTTCGTGTAATTTATCGTCCACAATAATGGAATGATGTAAAAGGTGGAGATGTGCCGGCTGTGTTACGTGGCCGACTGGTCGAAAGCAATTATAACGTTTCGTAACCGAAAATCCTTGACATATGACCCGGCAGTCTCGTGTCGGAGACGATAATAGAAAAAATAAATATAAATAAAATATATCTAATATATTAAACGTAATCCGAGATCTGTATAACCTGTTGCTTGGCGGCGATTTCGAAAAAATAAGCATCCGAACCTTAAGACAACAGTCCTTCACCTGTTCACTTTCGATTTCGTCTCGAAAACCGCACATCGTATTTTTCTTATGCGAATTATTTCGGTTTAGACGCAAATTTGCTTTGTGTACGCGAGTTAACGACGAGTTTATGCGGTTTGCTCAAAAAAATTTTAATATTACGAGAGAAAGTCATTAACTAAATGTAACCGTTCGCGAATTATGCCGCTTATAAAATAAATCAGAATATGAATTTCGTATTATATAAATGTAGCGTGTGTCATTGTTAGAAAATTTCAGAAATGTGCGAATCTAGTTTTTTCGGTTAGAAATTCGATAACGAGCTTTTCTGCTTTGAAAGTCATTGCCGAAGAAAGGCGCTCGATTTGCTTCGAGTAATAATTATTTTTATTTATTGAAATTATAAGTCGTATTAACGTTATTTCTAGATCCGTCCAATTAATTTTCAGCACGACGATTATGTATGCAATCAAAATACGTCTTGTTATTCAAAAAAAAACGTTAAGATTATGATTAAGTGGGCTATTGCATAAATTGAGCGCGATAAAAATGCAAACAGCCAACATCTCCGTTATGCAAAAATGAAAGATCGACGAACGTTCCACATTCGGAACAATTCACGAGGGAACGAACTCGATCGAAAAAAATTCTCATTAAGTTCGTTTTATAATTGGCTTTGAATCTGCGATTCAGCCTACATTTCAGCCGATCGAGATGACGAGAAAGAAGAGACATTTCACCGGTTTCTATTGCGTTTATCTTCCAATATTGTAATTTCACAAGCGTGTCAACATCGGTTAGAAAGCGCGCGATAGGCGGCAATCATTATTTCAAAGGCTTCTTGAGGCTTTTGTGCCTTTGTTGCTAAACGGTAATGCACTTTTGCAAAATGTCGATGCCTTCCAACGCAGAGTATTGAATAATCGATTGTTTTCAATTGACTCAAATGTCAATCGATGCTATTTTCGGTGCATTGTTGAGTCCAGAGGCGGATTCATGTTGCTAGGGGCACGAGATCTCAAAAAATTTTGGGGGCCCCATTATACAGGGGGTCCAAATATCTAGGATAAGACATAAAAAGGTGATAGATCATTTTGTTTTAAAGATTTTAAAACAAATATACCTTTATCCAAAGTGTCATAGATTATGAGTTATTATTATTATTTTTTTTAATTATAAAGAAAAAATTCAAAATCTCATATTTTCACACTAATAATTTCCAAATGAAAGATAATATGGCAGGAAAACCATATTTTTTTTCTTATTATATATTTAATCCTTAAGTAGAAATATAAAAATCTTTATCACCTTATCTAAAAATCTATATTAGTTACCAAAAAATTATTGAAGACTATGAAGACTACAGTTTTTTTATATTTCTCATTTAAAAAAAACTAACAATAAGCCGAAAGTTTTCAGATACTCTCAAAAACTTCTCTGTTTAAATACTTTTCAATTGATGTATCAAACATGCAGATATCTAACCGATTTTCATAATTAGGGTACAAAAACGATAGCGAAATGAAAAAAATTAGCGCCTCAGGACAAAATTTTATCGTTTATTATTCATATGCATTAGTCGGTTTCATTAAATAAAAAAACAAATAGACAATTTAAGAAAATAAAATTAGGTTTTTTACAAAAAAAGGCTTTTTTTCTTCAGAAAGTAATTCAAATTTTATGATGTTCATTGGATTAGTACCTATATCAAATCTAAGAATTTTTCAAAAATACATTTTTCGAAGTTCGAGAGTCCTGAAGCCTCCACCGCTTACAAATAAATCCGCCACTGGTTGAATTTAATTTTTTTGTGAAAAACAAAAAAAAGTCTTTACAGCGAATACAAATTCAAGTATGTAGTATATGTATATCTTGGATTGCATAGATCGCGCAATCACGCAAATGCATCTCAAAATCGATTTGAACTTTAATAAAATCTTTCGCAAAAAATAAATTCAAGAACTGCAATTACAAACATCGAAAAAAAAAACATGGATTTACACCATTGCTCAAACTCAAAATTTCAAATACGCAAAAAAGTTGAGCCACGCAAGTTCGATTTGGATGCGTCTCGTAAAAGTTCGAATCCGTATTCGTCAAATGTCAATGGCTTGTTTATTTTTTCTAAGCAGATTCGGTATTGTTTTCGAGTATCTCGTTTCCGAAGCGAATCACGCAATTTCACAATCGGTATTATTCAACTCGTGTCTTAGTCTAATGAGAACTTTGGATTTCCGGATTCCGAAAAAGACGACGATACGCTTCGAGAATAATAGAGGTGTATCGTTAAAATTTAACGATTCGAGTTTGTCATATTATCAAATGTCAATGCCGGTATGATAAGTGCATGATAAAAAATGTTCGCCGTATACGTTTTCCTTGATACAATTGCATATTCATAAAGAAAATGTACGATAGATTGTTTCAGAGATTTTTGTTCCGGAACCGTTGTTGCTGTACGAGGTCGATTTGATGTGTAAAATAGTTAAAATTTTTGATTCTATTCAACTTTTCTTATTTAAAAAGTTTGAAATATTTAAAAATGACGTAATCCTTTTCAAGGATAATAATATTATTTATATTTTCGACTTGTTTTCGGTTTGATACAGTCAAAAGTCACCTTCACCTTAAATGCACAATTTTCAGACGATTTTATCTGTATATAAATAAATCATAGATGTTTCTATGGCGAAATGCTTAATCAAGCTAAAATATTTTTCATCGAAGAAAATTTTCAAAATCTTAGAAAGTATGTTCTTTTCATCAAAAAGAAAGTTTTTCTTTCGAAAACAAAATAAAGAAATGATTCTAATCTAGCTGATTGTGATTTGATTTTATTGCGCGATAAATAAAATTAATACAAACTCGATTCTTTAGAACATGATTGCATTAACAATTCTGCAATTAAAAAGCTAGTATTCTAAAAACGAAATTAATTTGTCATTTAAATTAAACGATTTCGATTTTCCTAGAAAATAAAGATTGGTTACACTTTCTACAAAATCCTTGGATGCGCATTAAAAGACGATTTTCTCGTTTACGACAAACGTTAACATTTCCGAATATTACAATATGAATGGGCGCCAAAGAATTCACTAAAAGAATCCCAAAACATGCCGACGTTTATTTTACAACACGTTACAAAAAAGCTAATTGAACACTTAACAAATTTTTTTCATTGATTAAGTCACCTTGATCGCCGCTGATCCAAAAATCTAGCAGGCTCTGTTATGGATCGTTTATTGAGATTAGTGTAACCTTTTATTAGGCACCGAAGATGCATCAAGAATCGGTTGGCTCGTGCAAGTGTAAAAAAATACCTTTCACTATATAGTTAAGTGTTAAGATGCACTTCAGTGGGATTTACCAGCATTCGAAGAAGGGACAGTCAGAGGGCAGTTCACCTTGAGGTCGCATTCCATACAGATGCGAAACTTCTCGAGATTTTACTGATGGAAAAAAAATGTAACATATCATATTGTATGAGTATTTACGAAATTTTTAAATATTATAATTATTTAAATTGTCTATTGCACGATATTTTATTAAATTATTTAAATATCATAATTACTTCATGATAATATTTTTCGATGTTAATATGTCAGTTAATGAAAATGGTCAATATATGGTAATGATGTATTTGAATATAGTCACTTAAGTAATACAACAAAACTTCGTCGATTTTCTTTTCCCAGAAAATCTAGTTGAAATAATATTTAAACGAATGCAAATGGGAAAATGCATTTATTTGCAAATTTTCCTCCAAGAAATTTCATAAATATTGATATGTGTTATAATAATTTGAACCATGACATCATCGATTCGTAGAATCTCTTTTTATTCATTCGAAATATCTTTGCTTGAAACGGGTTATGAATTTTTTAATAGTTCGGTGAAATTGTAATGAGAATTTCAAACTATTCGAAAATCCTATAAATTTATCCAAATTTTTTCATATAATATTATAAAATGGTTTGTGTGGAACAACAGCGCGAAAAAATTAATTTAATTACACCAATTTAATGTAATAAGCGTGTCATTATTAAACTAAGTCAGAAAGCACGAAATAAGAATTTATTACGCTTTCTAATATTCAAGTTTTTGCGGTAATTTCATACGAAATACATCTTCTAAAAACTTTTACAAATCGTCGTGTTTTTTCTTCATTTACTAAAATCCATCGAAGACAATAATGTATTGTAAAATATATTTTCGACTTTCATAATACGAAATATAATACATGTTATGACATTACAAAACGTTAACATACGATTTATAGAAAGAAGAAATTAATAAATATCACGTCATGTTTTGATATTAGTGAAAAAAATCGGCATCTTTAATAAATTTTGCAACGTTTGAGCAAGACTGATTGAACAAATTTACGTAAGTCAGATGTCCGGTATGTATGGTACGCGAATCGTTGAACTTTATCTCAATCACATTCATATGTAAAACACGAAGATTGTTCTAGTATTTAAATTTGCATCGAGCTTTTATTTAATAAACTAATTTCAAAGCATACTAAAAGGTTTATATACGACGCGAAATAAAAATATATCAAGTTCGATATCATATATACGATAATATAAAATGCATTAGAAATTGTATATATAGATTTGATTATTTATACATATAGCTTTTATGCATTAAATTTACAGATCAAATTCAACTTTATATAAATTTTTATGTACTCTATTAATTACATTTTTTTAAAAATCAAACTGAACATAAATTCCATGGATATGTAATTAATATTTCTTTTAAATTTTTCATGATATCATAAAAAAATTAAAAAAATAAATATGAAATAAAATGTTGTATTTGATTTGTTGAATTGGGAGTGTAAAATTTGTATTTTGAGTATACTTTTAAATACAAATGTCTCTTCTGTTTATTATGATATCAATTCAAAACTAATCGAAAATTGTCAACAAAATACAAGGTGACACAGAATGACATTCAGGAAACAGACGACTTTTCAAAATTGAAAAGAAAAAACGAAAACGACTTCATAAAAAATAAAACATTCGAGTGTAAGTCGAGTCACCTTCGAAAAGAAATGTTGTGCACTTCTTGCCATTCTGTGCGTTGAACCTCGAGTGTGGGCATCAACGGGCCGAATGTTCACAACGCGACTTTGCACCGGCGAACGCGCTCACGCCCCGCGTTCAAACACCCAAAAACTACTAAAAAACCGAAAAATTTAAAAAAATTCGAATCAGAACCAACCACAAAACACCTCAATTAATCAAAAGTACAAAAAAAATTCAAAAATTCCAACCGAAACAATACGAAAAGCGCCGATTCTTCTCGTGTCATACAAACCGCATATAAACCGTATATACAGGCGGATTCATTGCTGAATTGTATTAAAAATGAATTTTATTTTTTTCTAGAGGGTAGCAGGCGTGGCTTGGTAGCAGTGGGCCTCGAGCTGCGGGGGCGAGTGGGGGCCGCTTGGTATATAACAGCCGTCGGGCGCCCAAGAGGGACTGTTTAGTCGCTAGCATGGCGCGGTACGTTTGTATCGCCGCGTTAGCTCTCTGCCTTGTAATCACAGGTGAGTGCTCCATACACATTTCGATAACAAATACCCGATCCGAAGCCTGAAAAAGCCGTGGAAGCCTCCGAACCCCACCATCGGGCGCGACTCCCCACCGCGCGCAAGTATGCCAAAGTGTCGGGTTGCCGCAATCGGTTTTTCGAGTTTTTCGCGTTTTCGAATCCTCGAGTTGTGCGCGAATTCGAAATCGGGTCCGGTGACTTGGCATTTAAAACGAGATATATTATAATGAATATCAAGCTAAAACCGTCGGCTGTGAACACTTTCACATTTTGTGTCGCTTAAGTTTTGTATGTGTTGCGAACACTGAAAAGGCACCTCTCTAATTTCGACGCATAATTATTAACGCGTGACATAATCGGGAGTCGAATTTTCTCGTGTATATCCACTTTTTGTATGGGAACCGAGCGCTTTTTTGCGTTCGAAATATGCAATCTGAAGTGAAAGGCTCTGAAACGGACGTCTCTTTACAGTTCGATCTCGAATGTTGACGAATCGAAATTTTATTATGTGGAACGCGCAGACGCAACACAATAATGACTCAATGCTTTTACTTAACGAGAAATTGTTGAAAACATTTGAATATTCAGTTTGTGTATGAAACGCGGACGACCTTGACCTATTTTATTTGCATAATTGATAAGGATTTCGAGATGGACTCAGACTTAACGTCGAAGAGTTTCGGTTTTTGCGATGATCGATGCATCCGAATCGCTTTGCGTAATGCCAATGCTCATTACGAAAGAGTCATATATTTTTTTCGAAATTATCTGGTCGCGGTTTTATTATAAATCACCTTCCGCATGGTGCCCGCCTCTGCGTCTCGAGAGAAACTTGTCACACTTTTTCTCCCTAGAAACACACTGTCGGCGTCAAGTGTAATTGAGAATGTTATTATGCTTGTTGATACTATGACATTATCGTTGTTATTAGATCAGTTGATATTCGAAAAAAAATCTATATTTTCTATAACAAAACTCGATATACCCTTATATACGGTTGCACCGTTTATATGGATCAGTTATTATGGTTTTCCGCGTACAAAGTTCAAGATTGATGATTTTTTTATGTGTTTGAAATGATATCATCAACCGTGATTGAATTATTCATAATGAATTTTCAATTCAAATTTATTTTTGTCTTTTAAATCATAAAAAAAATCTGTTCAAGTCCATCTTATATAACGAAAAACACTCGGATCACACTTAACCTTGAAAGAACGCCATCAACGATTTCCAAACGAACCGTCGCGAAACAACAAACCAATCCCTTTGGCCACAATGCTCATTGGTAACTGACATTCAAATTCGGATTATGACACACTCGCAATCAACTTTAATCATCACGAAAAGATGAAGAGGTCACGCTCATAGAATGATCTAGCGTCGAACGTAAAGTATGGTGTTGCCGGTTAAGTAACCTTTCGGTTTGCGCAACTCAGTCACCGAGAAGCACATACACACAGCCTTATGAAGGTGCACACATACATTTATTTGCTGAACAAAGAGAATGCAATGATTGTTTTGTCACCGGCAAATTCCGAAGACAACGAACGGGTTGCATCGCGGGCGAGTTTTTCACACGTTTTCGCGCGCGTGCTTTCGTTGCACAATTATCGGTCGTAACACCTTTTTGTCAGGTTCAGAGAACTGAAATTTGTGTGAAATTGTTCTGTAACGTTGCGATGATCTGATGCTGGGTAAAAACGGCAGGGTCGCGGTACGGGTTTGAGTTTTTTTCGAGTTGTTTCATGTGTTTTTTTTTTCGTACAGTCGAAGGAGCAACACCGAAAAGATGGCGAAGACAGGCCGATGAGTCAAGTACTAAAAAGGAGGAAAGTTTCGAAACTGAGCTATGTAAAGATAAAGATGCCGGCGAATGGTTCAGATTAGTCGCTGGAGAAGGAGACAATTGCAGAGATGTCATCCAGTGTACATCGTCTGTAAGTATAATTTATATATTGATTGATATTATGAATTAACCGAATCGGACAATCCAATTGTTTAATCAATTATGGCATGAACAATTGTCAACCCTCCGTTATTTTTGATATGAATCTACGCGCATAACGGTCGAGCCAATTTTAAACATTTGCGCACACAAATTAATCAATCCGTCGAAGAAGCAGACGTAGCTTCCTGAAGAATAGTTCACATATCATAGCAGATTTCACTCGACTATCGTCGATGACCTTGTTTAACCAGTTTTCTTTCCTGCTTCTCGAATATGCATGCTTCGAGACAAGTGCTTGCACCTATTCCATCGAAGAAACGTGAATGTGTCAAAAATACAGTATGTAGATCGCATCTTGGAAAAATCGACAATTTTCTACGGACGTAAAGGCCGTGAGAATGCGGAGCTTATTTAACAATAGTGTGAGAAATCTCAAACGGGGACAGTTTCATTTAATCTAGAAATTTTTACAATCGCGCGCGTTCTGGAGACGAAACCAATGTTTACATCTTAATTAGCCACATTCTTTTGTATTGATTCAATTTAACCAAAGTAATCCCATCAACTGATGACTTGACTTCAATATTTTTCTTTTTGTACACAGGGATTGCAAGCTATCCGTTGTCCTGCTGGTTTGTACTTCGATATTGACAAGCAGACATGTGACTGGAAGGACGCCGTCAAAAATTGTAAACTAAAGAACAAGGAAAGGAAAGTAAAGCCTCTCCTTTTCACCGACGAACCATTGTGCCAAGACGGTTTCTTGGCTTGCGGCGACAGTTCGTGTATCGAAAGGGGACTGTTCTGTAATGGAGAGAAAGATTGTGCTGATGGATCTGACGAAAATTCATGCGGTGAGTCGATTTTTATTAATCAATAATCAATAATCAATTTATTATATTTTCTTTTTATCGTTGTGACATTTGAGCGTCTTTGGAGTATAAAAATTGTACGTGTCACATAACGTCGCCATATAAATACATTCTTCCGTTGTGAGACGTGATAATATTCACCATAACTGTTGCTTTTTCCTTTTATAACATGTTTCAATTGACACAGTATATATCAGGAGTTACTGTAAACGATTATGTTGAAATCAATTTTATTTGAATTACTGTTCATCTTCAAAGCAATGTTGGTAATAGGATTTTGATGATCAAATATTTTAATGGTGTTTGAAACAAAAATAAGTTTTTGATGAATTTTTAATAACTAAGCATACATTTCAATTGTATACGATCATATGATCAAATTAGATAGCATCATTTCCGCTTTTGGTAAAATCGCAATTCCATAAACGCCAAAGAAAAAATCTAAATACACAAATCCATAAACGAAGAGATCATGTTCAATTTCATTACGTCGTTTAAATATTTGCGAGAATTTTATGCAAACGATCTAAAAGCGTCATGCAGTCTACCTTGAACGAATATTATTAATACTTCCATTTTTGCAGTCGGCAAACATTCGAAATATCGAAAAAATCCCATGTATATTCGCACCTCTTATGTAATTCCAAAATTGCATAACAATGCGGTTGACATTTCGCCAAAGTTGAAAAATATCGTATTAATTTGAACATCGGTTGAGTAACCCGCTAAGCATTTCGCTCGCACAACAAATCATCGAGCGGAACGGAATCCATGAATAATTCCGTGGATTCTCGCGATTTCAATTTGTTAAATATGCGATTGGTATATAAAAAAAACATATGCCAGAAAACGACCTTGATCTGGGCACTGTTATATATGAAAATTTGGTATTTGTGCCTCTGACGCGTATTCAAATTTCATTTATTTATATGATAATTAAATAGTGATAGGTGTTAATATTTCCAATATGAAATGTCAGAAGCTTAACATGTCATGAATACGATACTTTACGATTGTAATTTACACTTAAGCGTTTGTTTTATCGTCCGATGTAAATTTTCTAAGTGAAAATTGGCGTTGAGTTTTGGAGCTTTCGCTATTAGACACGTGGAAGCCGCGTGCAGTCGAATGGAAAATTTTCGGTAATTTTCTATCAATGGAAATATCGCCATTCGTTTTGTGGAAGTCTTGTCTTCACATCCGGCTCCAGTGTCAGCTGCTTCGATCAGCGAAAGTGGAGACCACTCTCACTGCCGTTTATCATAAATTACGTGCTGAGTTTCAAGGCAGCGCGTGCGGTGACCATCCTTTGTCATCATCAACGAAAATTAAATATTTTTATTCATTGAAACGCTTTTTGAACATGAAAAAAAAAAATTGAAACGATTTGATCGTTAAGTATGTGGGTCGTTTGTGGTATGAAAATGAATACGTATTTCGTCAACGAAAAGTGCATTTTCAATGTGAAATTTTCGAGTGTCGTGACCGAATGATTTCTGTTATTAGCTGGGTGTGTATTATGTCAATTGCACTAACAATATCGTTTCATAATTGGGAATTTTATTTATTATCGAATTATCGAATATTTTCGTAATATAACTATGCGGTGACTTGCAAAACGAATTGCGGATACATTTTGTAATAAAATTTCTAAAAAAATTACGATAAAAATTTTGTAATGCACTTTTTCTTTTTTCACCGCACGACATCTGTTATTTTCACGTGGCGTAATATGGAATGGGTCTATTTTGCGCCTAAGGGGACAGATTCACCCAGAATTGAAGTCGATTGATTGCTTTCAACACAACTATAAAACCTAGCGCGATCGGTAATAAATGTACGGGAAAAAAACATAAATCGAATCCATCAGGTGTGTGATATTTATGTCGCTACATAAATTCAATGATTCAACTGATTCTTGAACTCTAAAATGTATATCTAAAATGTATATCAGGGCCCTCAATAGTACCTCTTGCATTTTTGATGAATTATTATAGTTTTTATATACCAATCCATTAGATACAAATCTTCCATTTGTCCTTATGACAATTTTTTGATACTAATTTTAATAATTTTTGATTAATGGGGCAGCGGTAAATTTGAAACCCGGTATAAGAACTCCCAATGCGATGTTGCAACCTCTCGAACATTTCAATTTATAGATTTTTTTCATTGCATATTTTAAATAAAATGATGCTCAATAATTCACCAGAAATAATGCGAAATTGTATATTATTCTAATGCAAAAGTAATTTATTTTAAGATAAAAACTATATTTTTTCAATGTTTTCAAATTTAAAATTCAGTCCTATATAGAGGCCCACAAAATTTTTTGCCACCTCAGACTCCTGCCTAAATGAATCCACCTGTTTATCATATTAATTATGTGATCATTCAAATGTTCCTTAGAGTGATCATCAAATTGATATTTGACACTAAAACAATCCAATTTCAATTGCAGACATTGACAATGATCCAAATCGCGCACCTCCATGCGACCCAGCTGTATGCGTCCTCCCGGACTGTTTCTGTTCTGAGGACGGAACCACAATCCCCGGGGACCTTCCATCTAGAGACGTCCCCCAGATGATCACGATCACTTTCGACGACGCCATCAACAACAACAACATAGAGTTGTACAAGGAGATGTTCAACGGCAAACGAAAGAACCCGAACGGCTGCGACATCAAGGCCACGTTCTTCGTGTCCCACAAGTACAGCAACTACTCCGCAGTCCAGGAGACCCATCGCAAGGGTCATGAGATCGCCGTTCACTCCATCACGTGAGTTCCGATTGTCGTTTTTCCTTTTCGAATGTGTTCTCTTCGCTTCGCGGTCGGTTCGAGTCGAGTGAAAGCTCGCGAGAGCCGATCTGTCATAATTTGGAGCCATCCGTCTTGTAAGGGTTTGGATTTGTTTGTATATAGATGTATATATTATATGTAGATTTTTTTGTGTGTTTAATTGGTAAAAGCAGGAAATTAATCAAATCTCGATATGAATATATGTGGTTTGAATTTTTTTTTTTTTGATTCGGCTGTAAAAAATTTCGACTCGCGAGTAATTTGTTTGAGTTGATATATGCATATTTTTAATTACATTAAATTGATATGGAATCAATGGAATGTATTTTTTATTAAGATTTAGTACTAGTATTAGTTTCAAATTAAATTTAAAAAAAAATATTCATCTAAATCAATTTTTTTCTGATGCGACAAGTTATGGCTGTGCTTTTGCATTCTCTTCTGTCGCCTTTTGAAGTACTTCTTTGAAATGATAACAATAATTGATCACAAATATTGTAATGTTTTGTTTTTTTCTAGTGTCAAGTATGTGTACAACGTATTTTAAATATCAATCAAAAAAAATCATTAGAAAAATTCATGAAAATTTCTATCACACCCACATATCCACGGGACATACAATTTTTATGTACACAATCGTTCTATCGGTTCTATTTTGTACAAAAATGTAATCCGTTAGTTCTTCTTCAGCATTTAATGTGAACGATTACGTTTTTGTTTAAAAACACACATCGAAAACAATATGATATGATGAGTAGAAACAGACACACGTAGTTTGAGTAGCATTGGTTTGGTTCTAATGGTTAATTTTGATTGTTTAGTCACAACGACGACGAACGCTTCTGGAGCAACGCCACCGTCGACGACTGGGCCAAGGAAATGGCTGGCATGAGGATAATCGCCGAAAAGTATGCCAATTTGACCGACAACAGCGTAGTAGGTGTACGCGCTCCATACCTCAGAGTCGGTGGCAACAACCAGTTCACGATGATGGAAGAACAAGCTTTCCTCTACGACTCAACCATAACTGCCCCCCTATCTAACCCCCCGCTATGGCCTTACACTATGTACTTCAGAATGCCCCATCGCTGCCACGGAAATCTCCAGTCGTGCCCCACCAGGAGCCACGCTGTATGGGAAATGGTGATGAACGAGCTCGACCGTCGTGAAGACCCCAACAACGACGAGTACTTACCAGGATGCGCCATGGTCGACTCCTGCTCGAACATCCTCAGCGGCGATCAATTCTACAACTTCCTCAACCATAACTTCGATAGACATTACGAGCAGAACAGAGCACCGCTCGGATTGTATTTCCACGCCGCATGGTTGAAGAACAACCCCGAATATTTGGACGCCTTCCTCTACTGGATCGACGAGATCCTCGCCAATCATAATGACGTGTACTTCGTCACCATGACCCAAGTGATCCAGTGGATCCAGAACCCGAGGACGATAGCCGAATCGAAGAGCTTCGATCCATGGAGGGAGAAGTGCGTCGTGGAAGGCATCCCTGCCTGCTGGGTGCCCCACACTTGCAAGTTGACTTCCAAGGAGGTTCCCGGGGAGACCATCAACCTGCAGACGTGTGTCAGGTGCCCCAACAACTACCCATGGCTGAACGACCCAACGGGCGACGGCCACTACTGAGTCTAGTTCCTGTGAGAAGGGCTGAAGACACCCTGGTAGTCGCACTGACTAAATAATATATTTATATTAATCGCGCGTAACGGGTAAACCAAAAAGAATCCCGTCATTGTAGTCTAAGTACCTATTTTTGTAATATATAGAAACACATGCATATTTAGTAGGCCTATTCGATATAATTGTGATTTTTTTTAAACAATTCTGTTCATAAAAAAATATTTTTAAAAAAGAACATGCTTGGCCTTTTCACTCTCACCTGCTCGCGACACGCTCACGGATGGTGGGCGACCTTACTTTCTTGTTGGGTTTTGTTGAAACAAGGAGTGGCCTTTTGAAATGGTATGGGCGAAGCATTGGCGTCAACTGGGCGGTGTAATTGTCTCGTGCAGGGGTCTTCAACTCCAGCCAAAAATTCTCAATAAATAAAATTAACCATAAGAATAAACGAAGCTTCACTTCATCAATAGATCAATTGTTCAATAATACATTAATCAATTTACAATTAAACACTATTTGAGTTACAAAGATAAAAAAATAATAGATACATATAAAATAATATAAGATTATAAAGGTAATGTATTATATATGCAGCATGCAACGTGGACTCGTTTATAGAATTTTTACCATCGCTGATCTTGATATTCGAATGACCGCTTCGCCTTGAAAATGCAACTCATCGACACATTTTTTCACACCATTCGAATGATTTGAAACACGCTGATCATCAGCATCATCAAATACCACCTTTCACGCGGATCCAATCCTGTTCCAGAAGAGAGATACTCCTCGGCGGCGCCGCCTGTCCTCGTTTCGCAACAGTTTTGCATAAAGCCTTACATAACTTTTATGTCGAATGCAAAAAATACACATATATAAAAAGAAACATTTCTATACGCACACAAACAAAATAACGGCCTCAAATATCATGTGCCGTTACGTTCGATAATTTCAGGATGACGCAACCGCGACAAGGCGGCTACTGCAAATTAACACGGCGCACTTTTGTAAAAGCGAATTCCGCCACGGATTGATTTCGAATCGGTTCGGATTTGAGCAATGGCGTTTCGAAAACTATCGGTTTATTTGAAAAATTCGAAAAATCAAGTTGCCTCACTTGGAGACGTGCGTGTTTTGACTCCAAGGCTGGTCCGAGGAGATGATGGTGATGGATCGATTGAACGATGCTGACCTCGTTGAAGAGCGGTTCCCATGCATTTTGTATGCACATGATGTCTGTGTGAATTGGAGTTTCATGAAAAAAATGATGCAAAAATGCTTAGGTTTAAATTGGTTGGTATATGTGAGAGTGAAATTAGCGATAGTTTCGTATGGCGTCTGTATGAATCGAATTTCTTTAAAAAAATGGGAGATAATATAATAAAATAATAATATGAAAGATTATAAAGAAATAAAAAAATGAAACTTTTTATAAATTTATCATAAAAATATTTTTTTAATAATCAAAAAAAAAAACTATAAACACTTCATGAAATATTTATTTTATTAATGGCACGAGTTTGCTCTTTTATATTCAGACATAGTAACGTGTGAATTGATTGTGAAAAAAAATTCTCAGTAATAATGAGCGCTTAGTAACAGTAGTGTCGTGTTTTAAGAATACATGAATAATTCATAGACATATTTGAACGGACGCGTATATATAATCGACCTGACCTTTTGATAGATCAACTCACTAAAGCGTATATGTTCCATCGAAATAAAATATGAAACGAATGCAAATTTTTCTTTCAGGTGTACGAAAAAAAATTTGAAAAATTTTCCGCGCCGTTAACCTCTCCGTGTCGACTTTCGCCCGTTCGAAATCTGACCTCTGTACGACGCAGGTTGCAAAAATCTTTTCTTTCTATGAATCTTAACATATTTAACAACCGTTGCATAATCGAGACGATAAAACGTCTATATCTATTATAGTATTTTCGCGAAAATCGCATCGAAAAGCGATCGCAAATGGAATCTTTCGGTCGCATTATGAATCATATAAAGATACTTTCACTGCGATCAACAGGTAGCTAATGAATAATATACATTTATGCGTGATTGTCAAAAAAAACTTTGTCGACATGTTTTACACGATGAAAGTGATAATTTTCCAATCGCAAGTTCCTTGACTGACTTATGCTCTTTTCGGAAAGGTTTACGATTCGTATTGCGATTGACGAGCATCCGGGTTTTGATATTGTTTTCGAAAGTGTAGTAAAAGGTTTCTCAGAATTTACATCTGTATAAATCGTGGTGTATCGGAAATGAATCGATATCATTGAAAGATAAATGAATATTTGTTTTTATTACTTGTTTTTGGTGTAATCAATTTTGGCATAGAAATTTTCTCTGTCCTCCTTTTTCTCGTTAGACTTTTATTTTCATCACTTAGAAGTGGAGCACGAACGGAAAGAATCGTGAAAACGAGTTTTATTCGACAAATAAAAGTGTACATACACGATTTTCTAACAAACATACGATACAAGACGCTGTGAAATTTCAATATAAATACACATAAAAAATACAACTTTCAACTATTTGCAGGCGATAAAATAACACAAAAAAATATGACCGAACCTCAAGGCGACTCAGAACAATGCGAATTCGATTCGCAGAACATCTTGAATAGGCGGACGTCCAATTTTGTTCATTTTTTCGATATAAAAAGTTCTAGAAACGTGTCTACAATGACTCTTAAGCATCCTCGGAGATACCAAAGGTTACCACCAGATCGTCAGCCTTGACATTTTTGTAACATCGCCGTGTTCGATCTCGGAATTCGCGCAAAGGGAAAGGTCTTACGTGACCACGCAGCTAAAAAGCCCGGCGTGCTATTATCCTCAATTCCGAATAGAAATTTGCAAACGATCAAATCGAAAATAAGACAATTTCCTTGCAGACGCTTTTTCTGGCGTTTTTTCCGAGTCGACCACGAATAGAACCCTTGACCTCGTCGCGGCAGTCTACGCCGGAACAACTTTCGCGTTTGGCGAATTTCGAACGAAATTTCTATTGAGAAAACCTCTTGTTTGTCCTCCGAAGCATTGCCGATTGTCGAGGAATGGCAGTCGATTGTTAACCGATCGGATTGTGAGAATTTGCACTGCGATGGTGTGTGCGACGACCTCATAATCGGTCGCATAACTCTTGGCATTATACAATTGTGCATTTTTTCAATACATATTATTTATATTATATATTTAAGATTCGTAGTTTTTCTTTCGCAAATGAGCACGATTGATTTCCGATCAACTTTCTCTCATTACATCTCGTTCTCGAGCGTTTTTTGAATGTGAGTTCAGTTCGATAGCTTTTAGAAGACGTATACAATTTTTCATCGAGAACTAATAGCGATTTAGATTTCGATATGATTTAATGAATTTTATAACATATCTAGATCCACATAATATTATGTATAAATAAAATATAATACAGGTGGAAAATGTTGATTATGTTTATTTACAATTGTAAAAAAATGATTGCTCATTTATTAATTGGAATGAATTTTATATTTGTTTGATAAATATATTTTATTTTTAATATTTATTGAGTTGATAAGTTGCATGATGATTTTGCAATTCTAGCTCTTCGCGAAACAAGTGTTACATAGTTATCGAACACGCTTCATCATTATCACTTTCTTGCATATTATAATATAATATTTTCTATATACGACGAAAGCAATATAAGACGAAAAAATAGTATAAATTAAATTTATTTTTCCTTACCAAAATGAAAAACGTATATAAAATAATCTTATTAGCGAACGTGAATAATAATATATATTTTTTTAATTAATTGAACTGAAATAATTAATTGAATATATTTTTAATATTAAACGGTTACTTTTGGTATTTTATGGAATGCATGCAATATGTTTAAGGCAACGTGGTTGGTTTTGATCATAACACACATGCATTGCTTTCACTGGTTCACTCTCACCCAACTCAGTCCCCCTCACTTGCTCCCCCTTTGCCTGTTCGACTGGTCTAAACAAACATTTCACTGATCTTGCACACGGATGCGTCTTTTCAATACGGTTTGGCAGATACCAAACTTGTGTCAATAAAGTATCAAATAATTACAATTCTCAACATCCGAAAAAATATCCATTAATTCAGTTCCATATTCGGAAGAAGTCAATATTATTCAAAATATATTTAGCATATTTCATTGAATCGTGTAAAAAAAATCAATCTTAAGAGGCCCTCAAATTGAGTGACAACATTTTAGAACGTAAATAATTCAAATGCGTTTTGAATAATATATGGGACACACATTGATAGTATCGAGAAAAAAATGATATGATCAAGGTTGTCATTGTAGTGCTGCTTAAAAAAATGTGTATACGACAATAATTGCGTATCGATTTCGACATTGAAATCTCATCGTATAGTATAGAAATGTCAAGTTGTGAAGATATATAAAAAATAAAAATGTGAACTCATGTTTGACAAGTCAGTGGTGCTCAAGGCGAGGAAGTATGGTTTGATAATTCTGCATTTGAAGAAGGTCGAGTTGATAGAAAGTTACAGGCCTTAGAAGTGTAAAAAAGGAAAAAAGTGCATGTAGTGTATTTGTTTACGATTACTCGATAGTCAGCTTCCTCTTCCTAGATATTAATTAAATTCTAATTGGGCGTTTCATATAAAATTATCACTTTGTATGGAATGATAATAATGCGGCTAGAAGGGTTAAAATTCGCTTGATATAGAGTATTTTTCAAGTTTTTTTTCTCAAATTTAAATTAAATATGCCACTATGAAGTCGCCCTTGAATTAATTTTTGATGATAAAAAAATCACAACTTTCTATATACTGTATGCAAATTGAACATTTAAATAAGCCATATATTTTTTTCAGCCTCCGGAGACGTAAACACCTTCGAGTACTGATGGAAATATAACGTAGTTTAATAATTTTGTCGAATCAGACACATAAAAATTTACGATGCACTACTTAAAATGCAGCCATCATCCAGGTGGTAAAAACTTGGAGAAACTGCATCTCGACCTTGCAAAAGCCTCGACAACGAACCTTGAGACGGGGCGGGTTGAAAAAACTTGCGTTTCGAAAACGACAAAAAAATTTCCAATGCATTAACAACAATGCACTTGTGCAGTTTGCTCAGAACAAACAACCGAATCTGTTTGCCGAGCGAAAGCCTCAACATACAAAGCGGATAATTGAGCATTAGAAGAGAACGTACGAGAGCGACCGTTTCTAGAAATCGACTTGCATATACAATCAGAGAAACTCGGAAATCTCTGACGAAAACGGAAATTTTGTCGCACGTAGAAAAGCGCATTCTTTCCCGCGATTATAATAACGAATAAATATTTATAATTGTGTTTTTTCGTTATGAGCTGCGAGCTTTCGTTTCGTATGCGTTTTGTATCGCGAGCCTTGAGCTTGGTATACGCACGCTTCATGTTAATTTTTAATATGGAATACAGCATTTTGAGATGGTATTAATTCGTCAACGATAAGTCTAAGTACTGATCATTATTCAGCAGGTTGTTGTAGATCGTTCGCAGTAGAATTTCAATACTGGTTTTTGACGAGACACAAATATATCAAGGTTCTCCGGTTTCACCAGCGAAATCCTTCCAATTTATTTTTGTTAGGGTTGTACGAATTTCCTACTCAATTTTAAATACTATAGATACTAATCAAGTTAAGTTTTTCAATAATGTACGAATAAGTAGTTCGCTCTTTATTAATAAGCTATATTTTACAGCCAATTAATATCTCAATTACTCAATCGGTGACGTGTTTGACTATAATCATTTAAAAACAACGACATAAATTTTAATTAAATACCATAGTAAAAGTCGTCCAATCAATAATGCAAAAATGTTTTTTTTTAATCCATACAAGTAATACAATTTCGAGACTCATCCGTTCATATACGTTCGTAATCATCAAAGATTACTTTCATCAAAACAGATTGAAAATCGGTATCTCGCTATTCAATATACACAGGTGAAAGGTGTTACTCTCGACGAAGATGTTACATCAGATTAGTGTTGAAAATATTCATACACATATATGTATATCGATCGAAAAATTGTTACATGACTCAGCAATTATATTATGATCCATATTTTTCGCATTAAAGACGTATCGATTACAAAATGAACGCCGGATCGAATGCGTGAGCAATTCAATCAAGTTCATAGAATTATTTCGAAGTGAACGAACTGCGAATTCCAAGGATTTGCAATGATCATATTGTGCATTATGCAACAATTTATTGATCTGAATACCAGCGGATTAGATCGATCAGATATGATTAGTTTAAGATCTGCTTAAAATTCGCGGAGAAACCTCACATTGAGTTCATTGCAACTTTTTTTTTTGTTAATTGTCATAAATTTGTAATGCTATCCTTGACGAGTGGATTGTACCGACCTTGCGTCAACCAGGAAACTCTGACAATCATTTCCCAGAATGCAAATTATCATCTTTAAATTTGCAAAACCGTTAATATTCGCCTTTATATGTATCGCGCTATTAATCATTATAATCTGTTAAGACAACGTTTTTTTAATTAATCACACATTCGATGATCCAAATTAGAGTAATGAAGGTCGTCTTTTGTACAATCGTCATCAATACGTATTGAAATATGATTCGTCACTAGTTTTATGTAATCCGCGGAATATGAAAGGTCAGGTTGCAAAATGCGTCGAGTAAATAGTCTGTAACGTTTATTGACTTGAAATTTAACACTTCGGTTTATTGAATAAGGGTGAAACGAGCGAAGACCTTGTCAATGTAGCAATAAAGTCTGCCAGATATGCCGAAGACGACTTCTTGCAGCATCAACAAGTCTTACAAAACGAATGAACCGAATCTGGTGAATCATCGGCTGGATTTTATTAATTATTGCGAAAATTGACCGGCGTTTCAAGGTGTGTTGAACGATTATTATTTATATCTAAATTTGACGCTATTAAATTTATATTAGGCATTAGATTCATAATTGATAAGACGTGGAAATGATAGGATGTAAATAGTCACGATGTTGTGTATAGTGGTTGTTCCGTATTCAGTTCGATCGAGTATGAAAACAAGATTTGTTAAATAGCTCAATGATTCGTTCGAAAAAATCAATTACGCACTTCATCAAGAATGTATTGCGTCTGTATAAACAGTTCGGCGAAATATTTATTGAATCAATCTCGACAATGCCCTACTTTTTTATCGTTATATCGAGTTAAAAAATTAGTTGAGCGAGTTTTTCAACATTCTGGGCAATTTCCAAGAACCACATCGTTAGACTTCCTTCAACTTTCATCCTGGATTGCATTTCGCTCTCACTCGATACCGGTTCTGTATTATGTCGACAATTAACACGATCCCTTCGCCGACTTATACTGATAATAAATTCATAGCACACTTTGATCGAAAGTGATTAACTTGCATCAAAAATGTACAGAATCAAGATTTTCAAACGACATAAGAGGTGTCGCTAATCACGCTCAATTTAGAAATTATACGAAATCGGTGGACCATTTCGATCGGACCGCCATTGAACTTTTACCTAGAAACGAGTCGTTCGTTCACTTCGGGCTATATTTTCTACGGTGTTGTAAAAAAGTGAGTTTTTTCACTGGAACGTGGGACGATTTAACGATAGGCCCATTTTTTATACGAGCCGTAAAAGCCGAATTTGAATATTATGCTGTGCTTTTTTCTCACACGATTTATACGCAGAATGTGTGTTAATTATCACCATCACCTTGGCATTGGGATGGGAAAACGCGATGGAACCAGTTTCCTCATCGGACGTCAAAATATTGAATGCATGTGTTAGTTTTGCAGGGCGTTTGTGATTTATTGACATACAAAACAAAATATTTTCGATGTTTGAAAGCCGAAAGAAAAAATCAAATAAAAAACAAATGTATTCAGCGTCATCGGAATTGCGTTTCGTTGTTGCATGTGAAATCGTTTGGGGGTTACTTTACCGAAGGTTAAAAGAAAAAAACGTATTAATTTTGCATATTGTATAACTTATTGAAATTTCGTTAATTTTATCGGAATTTTTTTCCTCAATAAAAATGTAGCATCGTTAAAAAACATACGAGATGATTCAAAGAATAAAAATGAATATGCTGTTACGAAATTGTGCAGTTTTATCGATTCAGTTTATTCAAAAAAAAATAATTACGTATAAATCAATTTAAATGATTTATAAAAGTGAGATATTAAAAAAAAACACTCAAGCCAGTGCAGGAGTCAAACAATGATCAAACGGAAAAAATAAGCAAGGAATTATATAAAGGAAAAAGCAAATATGGCATCTGACGCAAATTTCAGCCGATTTCCATTGTATTATATAAATCGAACTATGGCATTCTAGTCGAGAGTGGAGTTTTGAAGTTGCATTCGTCTTTAATACCCGGAACAGTGTAAGAAAATCGGAATCAGTAAATTCAATGATTTTACACGTGTTGATTCATCGTATGATTGCGGTATCGTTGTAATTTTATTGTTGATTGAATAAAAAAATTGTTTCTTTAAATGTTTTGACCTTAAACTTTCGAAAAATGAACGTTCTAGGCGATTTGAGCCTTATTAGGAAGAAACGTGATCGATACTAGATGATTAGATAAAATTAAATCGACACGTCTTATTACGAATTGTAAAAATCAATTTAGGATGATTATCTGACTACACCTCGAAAATAAGTATTGTTTTGTAAAAGTAACATGTTTTTTTAACACTTTATGATATCACATTTATATATGTATTTTTTCACAATATTTCAAAGAACTGCGCAGATATTATTTTTATATTCTGAGAATTGTTTTCATCTCGACATACAAAAGAATAAATTACACGATTCTTATACACCTTTTTGTGATAGACAAAATAAATTATCCATTAAAAACCAGCTTAATCAATCAATAAGATTTTTTAGATGCATTCCTTTTGGGTTGAACGCTCATGATGGTTGCAGCGCAATTAATATTTGGACAAGCATGAGATTCAACAATTAACGAGGAAATATTGTGTTTTTCACGAATCCAATACTTTTTTAGATCCGAGATGAACTCTGCTTCATGCAAACGATGTTATAATTTAGGGCGACACCCGGCATAAATTATTCATCGCATTTTCTTTTTTTACCATCGCCAAGTAGGTGTTGTTGACGCTCAAACTGCTAGAAAGTCGGAATACTAATGTTGTTATTGATAAGTGCCCCACCTTCGCGATGCCAAACGATCGAAGATTCGATTCCTTCCCACACCTTTTTAACTTATCGATTGAATTTTTGTAGGTCGATGAAGAAAAATGCGTCCTCGTCGCCAATAGAACATCCTCTTTTGATAATTGAGTGATTGTCATGTGTCAATCGAGTCGAGAATTCCACGTTAATTATATGGAGATTCGATTTTTTTTTTTGTTATTTGATTAGCAATTTTATTGTGTGTTAAAAAACAACGTATTAAAAAATCTTCTAGAATGCTTATTAGCATATTACTGTAATAGACTTGATCGTTATTTTTGTAGCGCCATTACAAATGTGCAAAAAAATATAACAAAATAGCTGTTTATTTTAGCGCATTTTTATGAGGTTGTAAACTTAATAATTTCAACGGTTCTTATACTTTTTTTTTGATAAAATTGTTTAGAAATGTGTTTTTCATAATTATATTTTAAAAGCGATCATGAATTTGATAAGAAATTAATTTATAATTTAATACGAGCAGTTATGAATAGACAAACTTTCCAAAATATCATAAAATTTACACAAAAAACAGCGTATAATCCGATTCTTATTTGTTTATTATAAAAAATTTATAGTGAATGCACAAAAAATATGAGATTAAAACTATTCGACGTATAAAAATAAAAATAAATGATATTTCGTTAAAAGGATCTTCAAATGGAAAAAGAACAACGTTGATATTGATATTATATTACAATATATTATACTAAAACAATGTGAGGTTCATATATAAATTAGAATTGTCAAGCAAATTCGACTTTATTTGGATATTTCAACAAAAAGATTTATACAAATTATTGCAAGAGAAGATTGATTTTGAACAACAGATTTTTTTATATATTTACATATAATTTATTTTTCATGTTTTGAAACTAATTTTTGAAAGATTTTCCTTGTGGCTTCTCATTCAAACTAAACACCAAAATAATAATAATATTAAAATCCTTTAAAAACACAATTTAACATTTAATTAACTACCAAATAAATATGAAATCCAGGATGTACAAAATAAAATGTAAAAAAAAACATTTTACAATAGTGACGTATATGAATTAAAGGTTAAAATTATATTTATTTCAAATGAAAGACATCATTTAACATTTTAAAATGATTTCAACATAACAATCCCCTATGCCCTATATTTAATAGCGGATTTCTGTGTCTGTGTGTCTGTGTATCTGTGTATCTGTCTGTGTCGATGACGCTCGTGAGTTTTGTTTTTTTTATGATGATGATGATGATGATGATGAATAAATAAATATTAAATATTAAAATCGAGTACGGACGTTGGGTAGCCTTTACCTCTAGCTTCACCTATATGTCCAAACAAATAACAAATGAACTATTTTGATTTAATTAATTAGATATTCAAATCGAGTACACATTTCGAGTTCACACAATCGGGTTTTCACATTTTATCGTTAACCGTTTCTTAACAAAACCACAGCCGATGTTATTAACATCGGGCCTATATACTAGTATACTTATTATAAAATCGAATGAATATGCATATGATCGATCGACGATATGAATTTTCTCGAATTTCCACCCGTCTTCGTGCTTTTGCTCGAGTACCGTTCTTTGCGCGTGCCCGCTGGCCATTTCCCTTTTCGGACGGACGACACGTCTTTGACATTGCTTCATGATTTTTTATTTTGTTTGCCGAGGTTGTTGAACTTTTGTGTGTTCGGCGAGGGCCGACGAGCTCCTCTTTGCATTCCTAACGAGATTTATTATCGCGAGGCGTTTGTCTGAAGCGAGAGAGGTGCAGAACAAAAAGAAAGATGGCCCAAAAAGGCGGTGCGAAAACGCGAGATGGGAAAACTCGATAATAAAACGTTGGCGTGGCCTCTTGGAAATGAGGCGCTTGTATTTCTTGGATATTAGATGGTATCTTCTGTTGAAAAAGTGCAATGATTTGATGTACGTGCAAGGGTTGTGAGTGAGTTAACCCTCCGTTGTTCAAATATTATTGTATAGTTTTATTTTATTAATTAAAAATTTTAATTGGATATCATTTGTGTGCGGTGTTTATGAATAGTATTCGGTGCCGCTTGAGTGAATCGACTTATTTAATGTTGGTGCGTTAATCAAGGAAACCTTGCGTACAAGAATATATTTGATTTGAAATTCTATTCATTATATGAAAAACCGTATTTTTGTAGCAACTTAAAGGTTATAACTTCATCAGTGACTTGAAAAAAATGCACATTCATGACACTCAATAAGAACATAATGGACGTTATATACAACAAAAAAATATATTATTATACAAAGGGTATTCAACTCGCGATGGATCTATTTTTAAGTCGTTGAATTTATAAGAACTTTTTATGTCACACTGAACGAAATCGATGTCAAAGAAAGCTTATTATTTTTGAAAAAATGCACTTTGTATTGTCCCACCTGAAAACATACATTACTAATGTACTTCACGTATTGATAGGTACGATGATGGATGAAAAGTAGCTTAACAACTCAACAAGGTTAACAGGTCTTTTGTTCATCGTTTTTCATTCACTACACGCATCTTCGAGACCTCATTATTTTTTGTATCATAAATAAATTAGAGGATAGTTTTCGTCTATTCGTATTTTAATTGACTTCCTCGAACAACACGTCCATGAAACTAAACCCAGACGATTATTATCCGAAACAACGTATGATTTATGCAAAAATTAACGAAAATAACTAGAATGTCAAGGTTGCGTAGAAAGCGAACGTGTCCGCCAGATTTTATCATATTCAATTGTGGACGCGAAAATTTTAAATTTCGGTGACAATAATCAAATGTCAAAATTCAAGTCGTAAACAAGCCGTATGAATTTTATTTCAATTTCACACTTACGTTTCTTTTGAAACTTGCGCACACACATATAAGCGAAAATCCGGTAACGAAAAGTGAAACGGCCATCGCTTATGAACCTGCACAATATGCTCTTTTGCAATATTTTCAATTTCACCCGTTTTTCAGCGCGCTGTAAAAGATTCGGACGTTTAATCGACTTTCTATGGGCGTCGAGAGCGTCTTTTTATCCAATTCGAAACGATCCTCTCTCGCCAATAGACAATTATGTAATTACGAGATCGGCTCTCGTATATGTGTGGCATTTAGAGACAATCGGCGTATCGAAATTTCATTCGGATTCCAGCAAATGTCACATTGCAGATTTATAAGCGGTTTCACAACGATCAGTGGTGCTTCAATCTCCGACGTCGTTCAAAATAATATTGTTTGACGATAAAATTTGAGAAGCGCCACTGTGACATTTCGAATGCGTGATCGATGAAGATGAACCCGCCGCCGTAACCTTTCGCGTGGATTTATTTATTGATGCGGTTTTTTGTGATTCAATTTTGTCTAATGCAATTGATAAATGATGCACGTGTTCACGTATTGCATGCGTGGTGTTAGAAAATCGTTAGTGCGAAGCATGCAAAATATTGTCGATGGAAAATTGTTGTTGAGTGCAGAATTTGCTCCCGTTTTTGTCGTTTAACAGGTTTCTTGTTATTTATATTTCCGACCAGACGTTTCAGTTCATACAACACGCTATGTATTTGATTATGAACGTTATTTATTAACAAATCTAACAAACAGAATAACCGCTAGGTACATCTATCGACGATAAGAAATATTGTATTGATCGTGCTATTATATTTAAATAAGTATAAAGCGTTTGAATAATTTAAATGAACAATATACATTTTTATTGTAATTACGAACAATTAATTTTTAAAACAATTTATAAAATGAATGCTTTGAAATGTATACTTTTACTTCGAATATTATATTACCGAAATACAGTCATGCATCATAAAGAATACTGAAATTTTTTTTATGCAATTTTTTGCTTCATCTGAATTCAAAAAAATTCAACAAAATGATTTCGATATAAATCGTTTCTTTAACTTGTATTGAAAATAAACATAACTGCATTATCCCCTATATGTAATCACAGATTTTTCTGTGTCTGTTCGAATGACGCTCACTACTTTTTATAGTATTGATATTTTAATATGTTCTTTATGCGAATACAGTGAACGTCTATAATATTATGCTTATTAACTATGCTTTGCCTATATATCGTAATTGTGACAATAACAAATGAATTATTTTGATTTTATTAATTAAATATTAGATATTAAAATCGGGTACGGACAGCCGATGTTATTGACTTCGGGCCTATTTACTATCCCCTATAATCACGGATTTCTGTGTATCTGTTCGAATGACGCTCGCTACTTTTTATAGTATTGATATTCTAATATGTTCTTTATGCGTATATAGTTAACGTCTATAATATGATGCTTATTATTTACTAACTACTGGCTTTGCTTATATGACGCCTGGTGACAATAACAAATGAACTATAATATTTTGATTTTATTAATTAAATATTCAAATCGGGTAAGGGCATCGACTTTTCAGGCATCGGGCAGCCGACGTTATTAACTTCGGGCCTGTTTACTATATTTAGTAATAGATCTCGATAAAAATTTCCAATCGCGAAAAAAAAAACACCATCGATTCCAAATCGAAGGCATCGGCGCCGACACAGTCCACGTCCCTCGGCCACCGACTCTCCAATGTAAAACCTCAATTCTAGAAAGTGGCCGCCGCCTCGACGTCCTCACGGAACAGGGCAAACCAACGAAAAAGCGATCCCTCGACTTCGCCGATTTGCATACGCATGCTCGAAGCCGAGATCTAAAACCACTTTCACCGGCGACAATAATTGCCGGCGTAATGGGCGTCTTTTAATTGTGCGCGACCCCATGGGCCCGATTTACATAACGGATCGCGCCACACAATATGGCGAAGCGGCCGCGGGCCGCCGATTGTGACCCCTGGCGGGCCGCGCGTGCGCAACTCCACCAACTCGGGTCTTGATGAAGTCGAAGAAGTGGAAACGGTCGGAGTCGGCGTCGGCTCCTCAGTCTGTCTGCAGCCATCATGGCGCGAACTGCCCTCCTGCTGTGCTTCGGCCTGATCCTCTACGTGGCCATAGGTTAGTCCTTTTGGTGATTTTTTCGTTTTCTGTTTCAGAATGATTTTCTGAAAATTTTCGGAGAGAATTCTCGGTTTTTTATGATTTTACGAATGTTATGTTAATTTTTTTTTTTTGTTATTAATAATCGAAAAAAATCTATTTATTTAAGTCAATAAAGAATTTTAAATAGTTAATGATTAATATTTTGAATAGTTATTTTAAATAACATTAATTTGTGCAAAAAGAATATACGAATTTTTGAAATGGGTTTCGTGTTACACCGCTCATTGATGTCTCTCACTTAAAAAAAAATGCAAATTTTCAATTGTTTTTTTTTTTAACAAACAATAATTTATTCAACATATTATATTTTCTGACCTATATTTAAAATTCAAAGCATTTTTTTTTCTATAACCGATTTTAAAATATATTGAAAATTACACTAATTTATTCAAAAATTCATATTTTTTCGAATATCTAATATCGAAACTACCCACGTTTTGAACAATCGAAACAAACGTTCCGCAAATTATTCGTTATGTAAACGATTCGATAAATCATTATATATCGATTAAGTACACCGACACGTTCGGGTGTTGTAATGATAGTATAGACCGGTCATCGCAATCAATCGAAATATCAAAGCTTTATAGCACTTATTATTATTTGTCCGAAAAAAAAACAACATCAGCGTTCGATTTCTAATACGACAACGACCTCAGGGCATTTCGAACAGTATCGAATTGCAAATCGTGTCCAAATTGCAGCAATAACTTTTTCGCCGCGTTTTCACTTGCACACCTTTTCCTCAAGAACGCGCGCAGCCGTGCGACAAGGGAAAGTGTTCTTTTGGCGAAAAGATGAAAAAAAAAATACGTATACATAAATAAATAAGACACGGCGTAGACGATTGCGCAACTCTCGGCCATTTTTATGAAAAACGACTGCGAAAAGAAGCGACCTCGATTCTAAGCAATTTCGCGAACCAGGGTTGTCAAACCACCTTAAGTTATTTCAATGGGAAATTTGTTGAATACACTCGACAAGCTTTTCACTGTTTAACATGCATATTAAGCGGGAAAGTGATATCCCTATTCATGCTGTATTGTAAGCGCGCTTACTTAGAGCTAAGGCTTCGAAGGAACCTGTTTTTCGTTTGAGGAAAGCGAAATGTGACCTTACGTAGTCTAAGTCGCCAATGACGACGACATGATGGAAAGTGAGCTGGTCGGTTCGAGCCCGTTACTCGGCATGCTTTGCAACTGCCTCGACAAACCGGTACAAATCGCCAACAACCACCGCCGCAGACGTATTTCCGCATATTTATTTCACATTTAGATTATTGTTTAACCTATGCTCTTTTTGCAGCTGATGGTGCACGTGTAAAGCGGCAGGAGGATGATTCCGATGGACCGGATCAATCTCCAGAAGAATTGTGCACGGATCGTCCTGCTGATGAATATTTCAGATTGAGCACCGAAGGAGATTGCAGGGATGTCGTAAGGTGATATGAACTCCATTTGCACTTTGATAATATACAATGAGATATTCTAACGTTTATTTTCAGCTTAAAATATGAAGAAAAGCGCTAAAGACCATATTATTGAAAAACAATACACGTATTGGATCAATTAAATGTTAATTGATTGAATATTTTGTAATTTTATTTTAATGACCTAAAATTCGATATGTAAAGTCATTAATGAGTCATCTGATTTGTATATAAATCACAACATACTTATAATTTCCACAAGCTCATTCATTAAGTTACCAAATTGAAAAATTCAATGTTGCAACTAATCATTTCTTTATTGAGATATTTCTCTCTAAGGGAAATATCAATATCAATATTACAAATATTTGTTTGTAAAGGGAGAGCATAAAATTTTGAAAGGGAATAATTTAAACGTGCATTATATGAAATAAATATACATTTAATAAAATTAGTATGAAATGTGTGCATTTGAAAAAGTATTTTGATCATTGAAAAAATATCTGTACTTCAAACGAATAAAACTTGCATTAGAATGAATATAAATAAAAAATCGGCAACGCCGCAAGCGCATACAGGGCGAAATACCAATCATTCACAAGTTTTATAATCGAATCAAATTGTTAAAAGGTGCTTAAAATTAAAATTTTAACAAAAAGGGAGACTTTACCATCTCTCGGTCATTACAATGCACATTTTTTTTTTTTTATATATTGTTCATTTAATATATTACAATACACAATTCTTTTTCATTACAAAATTACAAATGAAATTATGATTCTCCAACGTATCAAAAACAATATTATTCTAATGTGCAAGTAATTCGTTTCGTACTTTTGCAATGCGCGGTCGAACCGCGCCCGTTTCGAAACGGCGCTGAAGCGAAGCAGCGGGTGGGTTTCAGCCATTGCCGGATCCGATGACCGACGTTAGCCATTTATAATATGCAATTACCTCAGATGACAATGGTCGATGTGTGTTGTGCAGGTGTGATAAGGGAGCTGAGAACGGCGTGACACGCCTGGCCTCGGTGCGCTGTCCCGGAGGGCTCGCCTTCGACATCGATCGCCAGACGTGCGATTGGAAAACTAACGTTAAAAATTGCGACCAAGTTGAAAGTAAGTCCCGGGCGTGTGTTGTCAGAGAAGCGGCCACAATGCCGGCCACCAGATCATACCGTAAAAACCCTTTGTAACCCTGCCGAAACGGTCGGACAGTTGTGGTTGTTGTTGTCGAGTGGTGCGCCCGCTGGCCCGGCATAGTCCGCTTCGCCTTCACATACCATTTTCACTCACGTGGTTTTTTTTTCTGTTTTGTTCTCCGACCAGGTGTACTAGATCAGGTCTTAAACAGATCACTTGCCCATCCGGCTTAGCGTTCGATGTCGACAAGCAAACTTGCGATTGGAAGGGTAAAGTGACCAACTGTGATAAGCTTGAGAGTAAGTTTTCATTTTAGCAACAAAAAAAAGGAAACAGCTGGTTGGAAATGTAGTGTTATTTTAGTTGGTTGGTTGTTTTACACACAGTAGTTGATATCAGCACGAACGTAGAATTTTATTTGAAAACTGCATGAACAAAAATTTACGAATTTTTTTTTGATGGACAATTAATACAGAGTTTGCAAAGTTTCACCGTTTGGTTTAGCAAAAACTGGTACACCGTAATCTCTTCTTGTCCCATCTCTACTGCCTTTCATACTGCTCTTGTTCAGTCATACTTCATGTACATATTAATCTTTTCGATATTTTTCATCCTGTGCTTAAAAAAACTTGTACGTTTCGTCATATTCAATTCTCTTCATGCATGTAATTTATGCACATTTAAATTCAATAGTTAATTAGAGAAAAATAACTAAAACTTTTTTCTTTAACATTTTCATTTCGCTTATTTTCTCCTTAAACTCATTAATTGAAAAATTAACAATTATAACGAAAATGCTTTGTTTTATTCTAACTGAATGCTTCTTATTTATTTTAATAATCACGGCATAATTGCTTTATTTTATGCCGTACTCTTTCCAGCATTTCTTTTATAATTTGATTATTTTTTTTGATTAAAATATACAATAAGTCGTTTCAATTTCAATCTTTCACACACGTTTTTTTTTTCAATTTCAAATATTAATTGTGTGTTTCTTACTTTTTCAAACTTTTCTCATTTGTGGCTAATAAACATTTATGTGTGTCTCATTTCTATGATCATTTAATATTTTCACGAGACTTCTTTGTGTGTATGTTTTTTTTTAACTTTCCATTAATAAAACTCTTTCACTTCCAGTTCTTGCTGGTACCAAACACGACGTGAAAGTGATTCCCCTTTTCCGCATGATCAGCGACCATACATTTATTCTTAACTTAACTTCTTTCAGAGCCAAGGAAGGTGCTGCCCATTCTGAAAACAGACGAGCCTGTGTGTCCTGAAGGAAAACTCTCCTGCGGCAACGGCGAATGTATCGAAAAAGACCTTTTCTGCAACGGCAAACCTGATTGCAAGGACGAATCAGACGAAAATGCTTGCAGTAATTTAACTTTATTTGCTTTAACATAAAATGTTATTGTGATGAGATTTCTTCAATGTGTATTTTAATTTTAGCCGTCGAGACTGATCCCAACAGAGCTCCCGATTGCGATCAAAACCAATGTACGCTTCCTGATTGCTTCTGTTCCGCTGATGGTACTCGTATTCCCGGCCAAATCGAACCCAATCAAGTACCTCAGATGATCACCATCACCTTCAACGGAGCCGTGAATGTAGATAACATTGATCTTTACGAAGAAATCTTCAACGGAAACAGACAAAACCCCAACAGTTGCCAAATCAGAGGAACATTCTTCGTTTCTCACAAATACACTAACTATTCGGCTGTGCAAGACTTGCACAGGAGAGGACATGAAATCTCAGTCTTTTCTTTGACTCACAAAGATGATCCCCAATACTGGTCCGGTGGATCCTATGACGATTGGTTGGCTGAGATGGCTGGAGGTCGTTTGATCATCGAGAGATTCGCCAACATCAGCGATGGTTCCATCATCGGCATGAGAGCTCCTTACTTGAGAGTAGGAGGAAACAAACAATTCGAAATGATGGCTGATCAATTCTTCGTATATGATGCTTCCATCACCGCTTCCTTGGGTCGTGTTCCCATCTGGCCTTACACTCTTTACTTCCGTATGCCACACAAATGTAACGGAAACGCTCACAATTGCCCATCCAGATCCCATCCAGTCTGGGAAATGGTTATGAATGAACTCGATCGCAGAGACGACCCAACCTTCGACGAATCTTTGCCAGGTTGTCACATGGTAGACTCTTGCTCCAACATCCAAACTGGAGAACAATTCGCTCGTCTTCTCCGTCATAACTTCAACCGTCACTTCAACACCAACAGGGCTCCTTTGGGTCTCCACTTCCACGCCTCTTGGCTGAAATCTAAGAAAGAATTCAAAGAAGAATTAATCAAGTTCATCGAAGAAATGTTGGACAGGAATGACGTCTACTTCACCACCATGTTGCAAGTTATCCAATGGATGCAAAACCCCACAGAACTTACTGCTCTTAGAGACTTCCAAGAGTGGAAAGAGAAATGCGATGTCAAGGGACAAGCATACTGCTCGTTGCCCAATGCTTGCCCATTGACGACACGCGAATTGCCCGGGGAAACTTTACGTCTCTTCACTTGCATGGAATGCCCCAACAACTATCCTTGGATCTTGGACCCAACCGGTGAAGGGTTCAACGTGAAGAAGTAATTTTAATTTATTTTATATTGAAAAGACTGTCGTATGTTTTGGATTCGTGTAAATAATTGTTATCATTGCCGAATTTTTAATTTCCCCACCCCGTTTGAAATAAATAAAGTACAACATAACCAGACCATATCTAGTCGATTGACGAAATAAAGGATATATGATTAATTCAACTTTGACGTAACATTTTCATTTGAAATGATGTATTTCTGTAGAGTACGTCTGAATTTTGTACTTTTTCAATGTAATTTTATTTAAAAAAACTGAAAAAAATAAAAAATAAAAAAATTATAAAGGATGTTTTATTAATAAAAAAAATACAGATATAATAATAATAATAATAGACATTGAAATTATTTGATAACATAAAAGGTATGGATGTTAATGTGTATGTGTTACAGTTTGGGTGTCCACTTCATTTGTGCACGAACAAACTAGTCTGTTTATTCACCTTCTAAATGCTCTAATCCAATTGTTAGTGGGGTACGAAAATTTAAGTTGTTTGCACTCAGATAACGCTCTTGTGTTAAATATCATTAAGGTGGAAATTGGTGTGTCGGCTAATGATCGAGAAATACGCGTAGTTCTACCCGTCGTGTCAGTTTGAACTTCGAGAGTTTGTTTTGAACACGTTTTCACAACTCAAGCTAAAACGCTAACCCAGCCTAACCCAAGCATGATGCTTATGACGTCTGTTTTTAATTTAGACGCAATTATATGTTGGTGAAATTTGACAGTTGGCATTCAAATTAAAATAGTTTGGGTATACCTAAACTAATATGGGTGTAAACAAACAAAAGTTTACACTTGAACTGTGAAGTATGCATCAAATATAATTAGCTATTGTATTTTAATTAAATAAAAAGAAAAAATAGCGAAAATAATAAAATTCATGATAATTTTACATGTTTTGCAAAGAAAATTATTTTTTTTATAACATAGTTAGCCGAGTTCAATAACAAATGATTTTCACGTATGGTAACTGGAACTGTTGACGTTTAACTTGTCAACGTGCCGCTTCGGACCGGCTTGCTTGAACCGTAAATGTGAATTTTTTAATGTAAATTATTTCCAAAAATGATTAGTGTTGTGGACAAATTAAGACAATTTGACGCATATCCGAAGACAGCCGATGATTTTAAAATAAAAACTTTCTCAGGAGCCACGAGTATATATTTTTGTGAATTTGTTATTTATTTAGTTATGTGTACTCATATTCATTAAAATTCGTTTTTACAGTTACTATAATTAGCACAATTATCATTATTTCCCTTTTTATGTCGGAACTGAGAGATTTCATTTCGCCTAATGTAGTAGAAGAACTTTTTGTCGATACATCCAGAGATTCAAAATTAAAAATCAACCTCGATATAGTCATCCCGACTATATCATGCGATTGTAAGTATTCTCTAATTCTGTAATTTTCTGTAAAAAATTCAGTAATTTTCTCATATTATCCACTTCAGATCTTGCCTTAGATGCTATGGATTCTTCCGGAGAACAACATTTACAAATCGATCACAATATTTATAAAAGAAGACTAAGCCTCGAAGGTCATCCTATCGAGGAAGCTAAAAAAGAAGATATTGTAGGTTCTAAAGAAATTCACGACCATGTAATAATTTTTTTTTTATTAAAACACTTTCATTTTTACATATTTCATTAATTTATTAACATCATTAGGAGAAAAAACCTGAAAATTCAACAAACACCGAAATCGAATGTGGCAGTTGTTATGGCGCAGCTGATAAGTTAGTGTTGATAATGATTTATCGTAAATAACATGTGATTTATTATTCATTTTATAAATATTGAACAGATGTTGTAACACTTGCGAAGACGTCAAAGAAGCGTATCGCCAAAAACAATGGGCTATGGAAAGTTTAGACAATTACATCCAATGTAAAAACGAGTTTGAAAACAACAAACAAAAATCTGCATTCCAAGAAGGATGCCAAATATACGGCTACATGCAAGTCAATAGAGTAAGTCCATCATTTTCATGTCTTCATAAGACTTATTTTAAAATGAACATCTTTTTAGGTAGGAGGAAGTTTTCATATAGCTCCGGGTAGAAGTTTTACAATAAATCACGTCCACGTACACGACGTTCAACCGTATTCATCTTCAGCGTTCAACACTACTCATACAATAAAACATCTATCGTTCGGACCGAACGTCTTAGACGATATCAGCAGTCCTTTAGACGGATTTACCAGCGTAGCTACCGAAGGTATATTAAATACGTCAATCATATTTTAAGGTTCAGTAACGGAAACAACAGGTTCAATTATATTTTTATTGAGTATCTACATAAAGAAACAAAATATTAAATGCGAAACGATTATAAATAAACTTATAGTTCAATTTTTGCAATATACGAGGACACTTTTCAACTCTTATCAGCGAAGATTCGAGCCAATTTTGGTAGTTTTTCGGTCGGTGGAATTATCGCTAACATCGCACTCCCGTTCCGATGGCCATGAACGTTCCGAACGTTCCTCCGCCTTGTATCATGGTCTTTCCGACGGTGTGTACTAACTCTCTCCCTCGGACTCCGTATCTGTAATAAATATAAATCAGCGTTAGGTCCCAAACAGAGGTTACATAATTGAAAATTTTCTACAGGAAATGTATCAAAAATGCTTTTTTATATTTGACTCCATGTTCATTTGATGAATTAATAGAAATTACTAGCAATTTAGATAAATTATTGGGAAAATAATTATATTTATGAATTAATTATTATTAATAATCATAAATATTTATCTATATCAATTTGATCTATAAAAGTATCGCAAAGTATATTAGTGTTATATTTTAAATAAAAAACTAGCAGTGGTATATGTCGAGGGATGTTGCAAGTCTGAAAAGTTATAGTGACGTAAAACCTGTTTGTGTCGATTACTTCACATATATACAGCGTGGCCAAAAGGTCTAGAAGTCTAAGTGATAGGTCATGTTGTTCAGAACATTTTAAACCAAACACACCTAAGCCCAAAGTATCGTGGTTTTTGGGATATAATTTTTTTGATTAATTCTCAAATATATAGTTAAAAAATTAAGTTTTTATCTTTCGTTTGAGAATTATCAGTGTAAAAGTGCAAGATTTTCGATTTTTTTCTTAAAAATCAAAAAGCATGATACTTTAGACTAAATTGTTTAAAATGTTCCAAATAATATGACCTACCACTTCTTTGAGGACCTAGACCTTTGCAACATTCTATATATAAGCTACATCTAAACAAAGAGTTCTGAAACTTAACGATTCATCGTTAAACCGCCCTCAACGCCCCTTTTCCTCGTCCGAAGCACGAACCTCTACCGATTTCGACGTTACGAAACATCCCTCACGATTGTATCCGATCACATTGACCATTAACAATTTCAACTTATACGACCCATACACATTCTATTACACCGAATTGTAACAAACACCGACTCGCACACAATCAAAAGTAGAAACGGAACAAATATATCCCCTATATATAATAGCGGATATCTGTCTGTCTGTGTGTCACAATGACGCTCGCGACTTTAAAACGATCGACGGTCGTTTTTTCGAAATAAAAACCAGAATTAAAAGCC
>JAOXNN020000042.1:1828878-1846483 GCA_028571205.2 Hydropsyche betteni | reverse complement strand
CTTTTAATTCTGGTTTTTATTTCGAAAAAACGACCGTCGATCGTTTTAAAGTCGCGAGCGTCATTGTGATACACACAGACAGACAGACAGATATCCGCTATTATATATAGGGGATGATTTCGTTGTTGTATTTTCGCGGTTGTCGGTGTTTATCGTGTTTCGCCGAAATTAATATCCGGCCTTGTGTTGATTTTGCATTCGAAAACTGCAATGGGTCTTATTTTTTTGGGGTAGGTGTCGCGTTAAAAACATCCTTCACATCATAGTAGGTCTTATTTTCGGGGAAACGCGGTATTAATTAGAAAATGTTTCAAAGACGTTTAGTCAAACGATCGGTAATGTATCATTTGAGTGGCTTAAGATTAAATTGGCAGCACTGTATACTCACGAACAGCTAACAATTGTTTTTGTTTTTCTCTTCAATTTGGACTTGATTTACTCTGACTTCGGGACAAATTCCGAACGCTAAAATGCAAGAAAGGTGAAACTCGCTTACCGCCCATGAGCGTCGCCCACCGCCCATAAGCATACCAACCTCCCAAGCGGTGAAACGCATACATTTACAAATCCAGTTATAAGTTCTAAATTGGTACTCTGCATTCACGCTCACATTCGCATCCAGCTTTTGACGTTTAACGTCAGTTTATTATTTCTATACGAAATAGAACCCAACCCGACCTAATGAATGAAATTGGATTTTGTGTTGATGGATTGATCGTGGTGTTGAATACTCTAATATTATTACTTCGATACCTGAACAAAAAGTTTCGCACGACCAACTGTCAAACTACGAATGAGTATAAGTGCATGTACGTGTATAAACGTAGTGCCGGAAGCCACTTAAAAACTAGGCACGCTAATCTCTCTATGTGTAGGTGCATGTACGTGTGTAAAAGCGTTTCACCGCTTGGGTGGTTGGTACGCTCATGAGCGGTAAGTGACTTTTACCCGTGAGACTAACTGTTTACGTGTGCGTATGCAGTGCTGCCAACTTAATCTTAAGCCACTCAAATGATACAATACCAAACGATAATGGAACGCATGATGGTCGGTGTTCTAGTGTCGTGTGTTCTACTTTAATTTAGGCAAACATTTGATCACCGATTTGGTTATATTTTGCAAATAAATTAAAATAATTTATATCACATACATTTTTAATATCGGTAGATTCTAAATAGTCATGTGAAAAAATATTTCATCTCTTCACAATTTCTTTGACAAATTATACTTACATACTTTACTGTGAAAATGTTTTTGCTCTTCAAAAAAAAGTTCGAGTTGGATTAAGTTAGATTTATTTTGATGAAGTGATAAATTTTGTTAATCCTTCATGTTGATTCATCAACGGTGACTCCCCAGCTTATTCCTCAGAACAAATCTTCTACGTTTTCTTGTTATTAATCGCAAAATAAAGCTGAGTTTCATGAATCATTTATATGTTAGGTAGAGTGTTTCAGCAAGGGAATCCTAATTTTTCTACAGATTCCTTGTAGTAAAAATACTCTTTTACACCATATTCCATTTACGAAATGTTAAAAGAATTTGATAAATAAAATAACTATATGCTTTATTTTTATTTTTATTTTCTGACTATTTACAGGCGCTACAATGTTTCAATATTACTTCAAAATAATACCGACAATGTATGTGAAACTAGATAAATCAGTAGTATACTCCAATCAGTTTTCTGTCACTAGACATCAAAAAACTGTTCAAACGTTCAGTGGCGAATCGGGAATGCCAGGAGCCTTTTTCAGCTATGAATTATCTCCGCTAATGGTAAAATACACGGAGAGAGAAAGGTATATAAAAAATATTTAACATTTTCAAATCACAGCATTTGTATTATAATCTAAAAAATTTGCAGATCTCTCGGCCATTTCGCTACAAACATGTGTGCAATCATCGGAGGCGTTTTCACAGCGGCGGCCATAATAGACGCGTTCTTCTATCATTCCGTAAAGGCGATGCAAAAGTTGCAGCTCGAAAAAGGCATCTAACGTTCACATTACAAAGACTTCAAATACATGTTATAGTCTAACAATGAACATTTAGCAACGTCCAGACAAAATTTCGCATCGTCGCCCGATATGATATCAACCAGAGAAACGTAATGCGGTTTGGTGCAGTCGTACTGTGCTCGTCCGATTTTTTTCAGGAACTCGTCCCTTTCTTTGATCCTCCTCGCTTTGCATAGTAAAACTCCTGGGATTTTGAGAATCGTCTTATGAGGGATATTCATTTTTAAGTGAACATAATTGAAAGTTTTGATAAGTGATAAATGATCTGAAAAAATAAAAATAATGTACTTCCAAAGATTTTCAAGTGTGCTCAAGATAAGTAATAATTTATTGTTTGTTGAATTGTAAATGTTTTACAGAGACAAAGTGTATAAAGATAGTTTTTCTTGTATGCTATATGTGATGGTATTTTTGAATATCGATTGGTATTTGAGCTTTTTATGTTGTTTAAAAAATTAGAATAATCATTCCGAAAAATAAATAAGTAATCCATTTATTATTGTGTTAGTTAGTATATTTTAATATGAACTATGTTAACTACCAAAGTATTCGAAAATAAAGTATTGTGGACAGGAATTATGTGACTTGTGTATTATTATTGAATTGAACTTACTTATCATAAGTACACGGGGTTTACTTAATACTATATTTTTAATTTCATATTCAGAAAAACCCATTTCTTCTCTTATGGAAAACGTGTTTTTTTTAATATGATCCATATTATATGTGATTAGTCTAGGTTGAGAGGTTGCTAATTGACGAACTTCTCCCCCAGTTAATCGATGTTCCATTTGAAAATAACCCAATCTCTGATCTATCTTTAGAGTTCTGAAAAATATAGATTTTGTAAACAATAATTTCAAATCAAAACGAAAAATTAATAAATATACAATTTACGGGAACATCAGCCAAAAAGGATTATTCGTTATTATCCTTTGGATCATTTCTTTGTCAAATTTTTTCGATTCTAAATAATTTATTCTAACTTGCATATTATTCAAATCCTCTCCTAAAATCATAGGATTTTTCGTGATGAAATCGCCCAGATCATTAGGCGACACATAATCGTTTAAAAATATCAATCGACTTTTTATATCTCTTTCAAAATCCATATTCAACAAAGCCTGTGCACATTTCGGGTTCTTTTCTATTCTATGCAAGTTTACTCCCAATTTGATCAAATTTTGCAACGATTCCGATTTATTGACATACTGAGCGAAGTTAAAAGTAGGGTTGACCTGACCATAGTACGAAATATCTTCCTCGAGAGGTTCTAAAAGCGACCGGGGTTCGTTATCATCAAGAAGTTCTGTATTGGCATCGCTCGTGTTCAATTTCGGTAATATTTGCCGATTTGATGATGGATGGGCAGAAACTAATGCAGACGCCGCTTGAGAAGCCCAACGTCGAATTTCGAACCGTACAATATTCATTATCTTCAAATTAAAATTTTTGTATCAAATAAACACTTAATAACCTCAAAAACTGGCACACTACAAACGTCAAACAAAATTTTGGTCTAAAGATAAGATTTATTTTGGTGACAATATGTTTGTCCAAATGACGCTGGCACACGTCAACGCTAACACAGAACTCGCAAAAAAATCGAAATAGCTAATATTGTGTTCATTAGCGTCAGAAGTCTTGAATTTGATGTGATTTTTGTGTTATTTTCGTAATATTCTTCGTTAAAATATACCTACATATTTACTTCTTTTAAGCAGGATAATGGTAGGAGTCCAGCTATGTAGTGCTAAAAAAAACAGTGGTGGAACGCTCAATTTTTCCAAATTGTTTTTAAAATTTTTTTAAACATCAAATCAAATAAAGGTATTTTTTTATAATATTTCCATATATTTGCTAATCCCGATTTTATGCTATTTTCGATGTGTGTTCGGGTCTTGTATGCGTATATCATACGAGCAATTGTCTGACCAAACAAAAAAAAACTATTATTCATTGAACAAAATAACATTATTATCAATCAGTTGGCCAACTTGTAGAAATGATTTGGACTGGCCGCGCGTATGTGTATATTGTTGAGCCATTTTAGATTTTATGCTATATGTTGATAAAGCAACAATTTGTATACGCGTTTGTTCGTGCAAGCACTGTGCTTGGACTGATTTAGCATTTCCGTGGACGACATTTTGTCTAGACGTCAAAATCTTTCCGCAGCAATTTGAAAGGGGTGGGACAGTTACTTTCGTTGTTTACATTTGCGTTTAGATGCCTATTCAAATATATTTATGACAATTTCCTTCATTCTACACCCTCCTGCATTTGAAACGTATCAATTATTAAATAATCTTTCGTAATATGTGTTTAATTTACACTATTTACTGTTGACATACAATACCATACAAATTTCAAACCATAGGAGTACCCAAATTAAATGTCGCATTTTATCAATAAAACTTTTAAAATTTTAAATGCGACATTAAATTTGGGTACCCCTTAATTTTTTTTAAACATCTTTATTTTGATTCAATCTTTTTAGGCATCTATATAAAATTAACTATGAAATATATTCATTTGACTATAAATTTTAATATATTTTAGATATATAAATACCTATGGACCGGTTAATATGTATGATATAAAAATTAACTCTTTTATATAAATTTATTACAGTCTTCAAAACAATTTTATATAATATTTCAGGCCAACGAGACATCATGATGGATTCTATGGAGGCCGTAGCGTCTGTAGAAACCGTCGAAACTATAGACATAACCGGTCCTTCGGAGCCGATCGTGTCTATAGAAATTATATCACCCGATGATTATATAGAGCCTAAAAAATCAACACGGATATTCAAGCAAAAATATACACCACGATGGGAAAAAATAGAGGAATTCAAAGATTGGTTACTACCCGTGGAAAACGCTCCACATAAAGCCTTTTGTTCCGCATGTAAAATGCAACTGGCGTCGAAAGTATCAATTTTAAAGAGTCACAACAAAAGCGAAAAACACCGGAAAATATTAAAAGCAGTTAAAAGTACGTCGCATCGACTAAGCGATAATTTAATATTGAATAATTTTACTAATACCTCTTTTAAGGTTGTAATATGGAAACGTTGGGAATCGAAGAGCAAGTCAAAAGGGCCGAACTCCTTTGGGCGAAATGTCTAGCGGAACACAATATTTCTATGGGAGTAGGGCGACGCATCATTGAGGTCGCCGCGCAAGCTTATCCTGATTCCAGCATTGCGAAAAAGATAACGTTCGGAAAAACTAAGGCGAGCAAGTTGATCAAAATGTTCGCCGGGGAGCTGCACGCGAAAGAAGAAAAGGCAGCGCTGAAGAAAAAGAAGAACACCAACCCTCAGGGTGTGACCAAGAAAAAGATCAACACGATGACGGCATCGTTCGATCTGAACCACGCTGTGGCACCGAAAGCCTCCCGCGTGCAGCACATATTGTTATTGAGAAGTCCCAATGGCGATTTTCAAAATTAAATTATTATATTGCAGTTTTTGTTGTCACGTCGGGGATGTTTTCCATAACATTATTGTGTAAGAAATTTCTTTTTTGTGTATTATGTCACCGATTATAAATATGCGTTTAAAAATGATGGATATTTTGCACAATTTTCATATTGATTGTATTTTTTTCTGATGATGATTGTATAAAGGTTTTTTTGATAGCGCATGTTATATTTTTTGCCACGTGTCTTAAAATTGTTCCTGATTATATGAAAAAATTATATTAACGAAAACTTGATTCGTTAAATAATCAGTGTTTCAGACAGTTACCCGTTCCGTCACTATTTGAGAATAGAATCGTTGAAATGCTGAGAATGATTTGTAATTTTGCTTGATATAAGTTTCTGTTTGTTATTATTTCACTGGTAATTATTAATCGAAATTAAGAAAAAGAAACTTTCTTCACTTTCATATGCAGCGTGATTTTTCTTATAGTTTATCTTAATTTGCAATTTATTTGATTTGATATATTTTGAATGACTGAATTTGTGTTGATCTATTGAAAAAACATTTTGATTACACTACTCTTCACTGTAACTAGTTTTAAGTATTTTGGTATATGTGTGTATCAAATCAATTTCCCGGCATTGAAATATCTAATTAAATTTTTGTTAGCTATTATTATTATCTAATACATTAATTCATTACAATATAGTTTGTTTAATTTATTATTGAAATAATCAAACTGATTCTAAAATAATCTAAAACGAAGAAAAAAATTGTTTTGCAACTATCACGCATGAAATGCTGAAATAACAATAATATCTATTTGAGATTTGTATAAATATATTACCCAAAATTATTGTTGGTATTGTGTTTTTGAAAATAGTCGTATTGTGTACTTCTGTTTTTCTTTTGAAGTATAATATGTGTGTAAATTCAAGGCGTTTAATATACAATTGTATGATATATCTCGATATCATTCTTCTAAAAGTTTAATTTATGATGAGCGATTACCTATGGCTCCCCCCCCCTCCAATGGCTATGACTATACAATTAACATAGCTTTTTTTTAAATATAATAGAAAAATCAAATTTGGTATTCAATAAAACATTATTGCTCATCTAATTTGTGAAATATTGATGAAATACTTAAACTTAATAAATAAATACTTTATTTTAATGGATACATACTTTAATTTTCTTAATAGATGCTTTTATCAATTGATAAAATACTTAATTAATTGATAAAATAATTATACGTATATAAGAATTTGATTCCTAACTTTATACGTAGGCAATTTTGATTTTATTTTTATTTCTAGATTTTTAGCCTTACAATTAGAAAGTAACGCTTTTTATGGAGTAAAATAACAACTCACTGTTTGAAAAATGTTTTTTATAAGTTGGTATACAATTCTGTTTTGAATAAAAAACAGTTGGTAGATGGAAGTGTCAAAGTCCTAAACCGGTACTAGTTGTCATAATTGACAGTTCTTGGCAGATTGTCACAGTTGACCTCTGCTCCATAGGTGAGTTAATTTAATTCGCAATAATATGTTTTTCGAATTGATTGTACTATAAAAAAATAATCAAAATTAACTTTAAACAAGTATTTAATTCATGAATTTTAATTTAAATATACTTTTCTGTATATTTCAAAGGTTATAACTTTTATCTGGTTACGAGTCTATATCTGGATGTTATTGTTACTTTTGATTGATCATAATCTCGAGATAATGAATTGTATCGTTTTTCAGATTCAGCTATGTCTATTATAAAAAGATCAAGGTGTGTTTCACCAGCTTACAATGCGTATGTCATCAGCACTAGTAATTATAGTTCACAGAAAAATGTCAAAGATCCTAAATACCAATATTTGCAAAATAGCATAGTTCCAACTATGCATTTTCAAAAATCACTGCCACGACTGCCGATCCCTGATTTGAAAAAAACATGTAGCAGATATTTAGCTGCCCAACGCCCATTATTAGATAACGATGCTTACAAACATGTCGAAATTCAAGTCAATAATTTTGCTAATGGGCCCGGTATAGAATTGGATAAGTCGTTAAGAAAAACCGACAAGCAAAACAAACATACAAGTTACATATCAAAGACTTGGTTCGATATGTATTTGAAAGATCGCATTCCACTTCCCATCAATTATAATCCTTTGATTGTCTTCAACAACGACCCTAAACCTGAGTACAACACTCAAACTATAAGAGCAGCAAATATCTTGATATCTTCTGTGCGTTTCATGTTGTCGTTGAGAGAAGGCATTTTGGAGCCTGAAGTATTCCATTTAGATCCTAAAAAGAGTGATACGAGCACTTTTAGAAAAGTTACTAAATTCTTACCATCGGCTTTATCATGGTAATTGTAGTTTATTAGAAATTTTTTGAGAGTTTCCTTTTTTATAATTTTGATCTAATATTGCAGGTATGGTGCTTATGCTTTCAAAGCTTTTCCTCTTGATATGAGTCAATATATGAATTTGTTTGGATCTACTCGAGTTCCAGAAACAGGAAAGGATCGAATTGTTAGTGACTTCAAAAGTAAACATATCGTAGTTCAAAGAAGAGGATATTTTTATTCTTTCGATGTATTAGATAGTGAAGGTATGTTATTTTTACCCTTCTCAAACTATTTATAGAATGAAATACATAAATATTATTATTTCAGGAAATATTATTGAACCTTCTAAAATGTTGTCGAGATTAAATTATATCATGAACGATACGAGACCACTAAGTGAACATCCCATTGGTATATTAACCACCCAAGACCGTGACGTATGGGCCTCACAAAGGCACCATCTTTTACAAATTGGAAATGAAAGAGTCATGAAATTAGTCGATACTGCAATATTCAATCTTATCTTGGATGACGAGAGCATGAACAATGAAAGTGTAAAATTGGTCAAAAATTTCTTGCATGGAGATGGAAAAAATAGGTGCATATATATATTTAAATGGTATATTCGAGTATTTTATTTCATTGTGTAATATTTGACTGTTTTATTTTAGATGGTTTGATAAATCATTCAGTGTAATCGTTGCTGGCGATGGCCAAGCAGCAGTCAATTTCGAACATTCATGGGGCGATGGAGTAGCTGTGTTGCGATATTTCCAAGATATATTTAAAGAAACAACAACTAAACCATTCGTTCATCCAGATACACCTATGAATGAAACAAACTTAGATACTGTAGTTCATAAACTAGGTATATTTTAAAAACGCTTTTATTGTAATATCAAATCAATCGCGTTTCTCAAATTCATTTTTTGATTATAATAGACTTCAATCTTGATGATAAATTAAAAGAAAACATAGAAAAAGCAGTCAACTCTTACAAAGAATGGTATAGTTCATTGGCAGTCGATTATTTAATATTCGAAGGATTAGGTAAAACCAAATGTAAAACTTTTAAAGTCAGCCCAGACGCCGTCATGCAATTAGGATTTCAAGTATGCATTTATTATACGTTATTTATTTTTATATCAACTTTAAATTATTGATATTTTCAGGCAGCTTATCATTTGATGTCAGGAAAATATGTCGGTACATACGAGTCATGTAGCACTGCTGCATTTAAACATGGACGAACTGAAACTATGAGACCGTGCACAATGCAAACAAAAGTAAATTTTATTTCAACCATTACTTTTACATCTAACAATGTTTTCATTTTTTTCTTACTTTCCTAAAAAAGGCATTTTGCGATGCACTTCATTCAATGAATCGACCTAGCGATCAAGATTTAGGGCAAATGTTGATGAAATGTTCAGCCACACACTCGGAACTGGTTAAAGAAGCCGCCATGGGACAAGGATTCGATAGGCATTTGTTCGTTTTGAAAAATTTAGCCGAACAAAACGATATGCAACTTGGTATATTTAATGATAAAGAATATAAAATGTTGAATACTTCTATACTCAGCACAAGTACGCTCTCATCGCCTGCTGTGTTGGCTGGAGGTTTTGGTCCCGTAGTTACTAATGGTTTAGGAATTGGGTAATTTAATTTATCTTATTATTATGTATTTGCAATTACATACAAACATTTTGTTAAATGACTATTTGTTATTTTTAGATATTCAGTTATGGATAATGCCATGGGGACGGTTGTTACAAGTTATCCACCACATAATAATGGTTCTGAATTTTTGAAAGCTCTTTATAAGTCGTTTGATGATATCAAAAAAATTTTAGAAAATGCTGCTATTTACAAATAAATATTTGGTCCTTTATCATAATGTTAGTATGTTGTTAAATATATATATTTATATTAAATTTTCATACAATCTATACTAAAGTTTATATGTTTAAAAAACAGCAGATGTTATATATTTTTTATACTTTTATTTATATTTTTTTGATATGATAAAATACACAAATTTGGCAAATATTTTATTTTTACTAAACAATCGCATAAAATTGTTAATAAATATGTCTAAAATTATGAATAACTCACATTTCAAATAATATAAATGAGGTAGTAATAAATAGCTTAAATCAAAATTTGATTTGGTGGAAAAAAGTTTAAGTAATACTTATAATAATGTCATGGAATCTGCCGTCAAAATGTTGAAACATAAACACATTATTTTTAACAGAGTACTGTAATAATTCCTTTCCTATCCTTATATCCTAGTATATCCTATCCTTGTATCCAAGTATCCTTTTACGAATTTATTTTTATTTTTTACGAAATGTTGAGACGATATGCATTTTTTGAAGAAACTCTTTATTTCAATCTCATTCCTGGACGATAAAGCTGTTTTACATAATTCTGTAAGCAACTTATTTTCCTTTGCCACTGGATCATTCAAAAGATATATTATACTATACTAAAACAGACAAAAAAGTCACTTAGTAATAATCACAAATTTTTTTTACGATTCTTCGCCTTTTAGATACTCACTTTAGCAATAAACCCATGGTTTCGATACTCAGGTTTTTCCTGGTCAATATAACTAATCAAAAGTTTGGGTATTCTGCACCATTCATGTTTTAACATAGCCCTCTTGATCAAATGGCAATAGTGCATGTTCGTCATATCGGCAAAATTACTGACACGAGCGTTTTCAAGATCACAGTATTTTATCCTATTCAATTTATGGGGAGTGCTTAAGATTTTCAATGCACGTTTCTATAAAATTGAATTAAGCATGCTCATTATTAAATAAGGAAAATGTATTATATATATAATAAGTTAAGGAATTAATACAAAAACACTCACCAACTCTTCGAATGGCAATTCAGCACTGAAAATGGGTTTTTTGGCATGATGAAGATATGTTGAATACCGTGGTTCCTGCTGTTTCCTCTTTCTTTCCAAAGGTTCGTCATCGCTGTCATCATTAACGCTCAAATCAAAGGAGGAATCCGAGGAATCTTTTTCGCTCATGTTGTATATAAAAGTGACAGTTTGGAACACGTGGTTGACGTTTTATTGAATGATCGGCCAAAATAGGTTTAAAAACGGCCCATCTTTCGTTTTCAATTTATCTAATGAAATTAATCATTTTGGTTTTGATTACATTTGACATAATTATTTATGTAATAATTTAATTGAAAAGATTAAAATTTTTAAATTTAAGTATGCTAATTTATGGTGACCAAACGTTTGCCTAAATGACACTAAAACACACCAATAGTAGATCACGTGACAATTTGATTAATTTAAAATTTTATTGTTTAATTTATATTTCAAATTAAATGATGCAGTCTGGAGAAAATTACTAAAAGTACCTATATATGATTTAAGAAAATGAAAATGGTTTCACAATTAATTTTTCAATTTTAATTTCGAATTAGAAGTTGCATAAATAGATTAGATTTGTCTGAATAGATTCCACAAATAATCAAAATTCAATAAATTTATTTTATAATGTACCAAAAATTAGCTACTCCAAAATCTTGGTCGTATTATATTGATAATGAAAACTTAAAAACAAGACGATTATAGTATACTGGGATCAACGCTGTAATTCACATCAGTCTGATTACGGGTGTCAATTATTTTGGTTCTCTTTCGTTATCAAGAATTATTTTTAAAGTGTAAAAAATGACTGAAGGATTTTTAGATGTTCCTGGGATGAATTCCTTGTGTTTCTACACATGTCTTTTAGTTATTAAACTTTCGGCGATGCCAATACTTGTTATTCATCATCGATTGAAGAAACGTGTAAGTTTGTAGAATATAATTTGTACAACGAATATATTTAAGATAACAACATTCAGACTTCTTTTAAATCAAATTAAGAATGAATATTTCTTTTATTTTTATTCATAAAGTAAAATTGATCAATAAAAACCAATCACTAATTGTTTACGATTTCACATTTTCTGTTATCAAATTAATATTTTTATCTTTTAAGATTGCATCGTATTATTTCAGTTTACAGCTATTATGAATACATACAAATTTTATCTAAATAATTTTTTTTTCTGCACAAATTATATCACAAAAATATCACATATAATATAATGTATTATGATATTCTTTTTAATACTCAAAATTAAATTTTCAGGCTCTCAAAAAGCAAGAAAATCCAAAATCAGGTAAAAAATTAGCAAAAATAGACGAAGACATAGAAAGAGCCAGAAGGTACATTTATATAAATATCCCCTTTATAAAAAAACTCCACATAAAATATTCCCATACAAATTTCAGAGCACATTTGAACGATTTGGAAAACATCACAATTTTCATATTAATATGTGCCGCATACCTTTATACAAATCCCGCACTCCGTCTCGCCATCACACTCATGCGAGTGTACACTTTGATGCGAGTGATGCATACTTTGGTATATGCTGTAATCGTGATTCCACAACCTGCAAGACTGGTCGTGTGGGCGATTGGATATTCTATAACTGTGTACATGGGAATCAAAGTGTTTGCACATTTTGTACTGTTTATATGATTTTGAGAAGTTGTATAGTGTTTTGTATGAAAAAAATTAAGGTGAAATATATGAAAATAAACGTTTCGTGGTGATTTTGTTATTTTATTTTCTAATTCATTAACATTTTTCATTATACTGCTATTTAAGTTATAAATAAATGCTATGTTGATCACATAATTGAATCAGTGCAAAGGTTTCACTAATTAGCTACAAATTTAAGTATTGAAATTTGTTCTTTCATTTCCGTGGTCTAAATGTATATTTTTTGAACAGTATAAAATTTCAATTCATATAATTTATATAATATTGATAAAATGACTAGAACAAATACAAAAAATATATTTAACCAAATATTAAATTTCTAAAATAGTATTAATATTTACGTTACAACAATTTTTTCGAAACATATTCTTAAAAATTTGTCCATATGACAATCGATACTAAAAAAAATCATATAAGTATCATATTTCGAAAACATGTAATTGACTAATAAATGTTTACTTGAATAATTGATAAATCATACTTTAAGATAAGAGTATGGATTCTATTTTCATTTCAGTTAAATAAATAAATATATTATACACTCAAATCTATAAATTACTCATAGTATAACTATGAAGTGATAAAACAAGTTAGAAAAAATCTCAATATATTAATTATAATATAATTGTCTATTCTAAATTAAGCAATAACTCCACTGCTCATATGAAGCACATACGTTGAATCGCCTAAAATTACAGAAAAAAATTAAATTAAATATACTTGACATTTTTCATAATAAAAAGTATGTCAACGAACCTGAAAAATTTTTCAACCATATAAGAGATTTTTTAATGAAAAACAATAACATCAAAACGGCTATAATTAAACTATAAAGTCCGCAAACAAAGCATAGAGCCATCCTAAAAAAGAACAGAAGTTATATAAAAAAATATATTGTTTAATACGAGTTGAAAAAGAATTTACTCGTAATTGTAATAAACATCACTGCAATCATCAGGCAAAAGAATAGTTTTGTAGAATATGAAAGGATGACAAACTGTCGTCAATGTTAGATTAGAACCATAAAATAACGCCGTCATGCCGAAAAATACTCCCCATGAAAATAGTTTATTATTGTCTGAACCAATGCAACAATCTAGCCTGTAAATAAAAAGTTTTATTCAATGATTACTCGATAAACATTGCGACTAAACGTGACTAACCAAATGCAATGCCTATAATCCATGGGGAAGCTTTCTTGACATTGTATACAATAATTACTGAAAAAAGATTAGAATTATAAGAAAAAATATATGTAAAAACGATCATATTAATATTTACCTGGTTTTGAGAATCTTTTTGTCATTTGGAGATGATTCCACATCATTAGGATACATCATGTTGGAGGATTGGTTTGTTTTTTGTTTTGCATTATATAAACAAGCAATACTAACGGTTGCTAAAAATACTACTATTAAGTTTTCCTCCAGTAAAATTTCTAACAAACTAATAACAAATATATGAAAAATGCATATTAAAAATGCTACAGATGATATCGTCCATATGATGAAAAAATGAGATTTGCTTCTGTCTCGTTCTCTGAAAACGTAATGAAAAATTATTATATTGAATCAGGTACATGACGAAATTGGATGATTTAATCAAACTTACTTCGATTGAGATTTAAATAAACTATAACGCATATAAAGAAGCACAATTGCCAGAGAGATGAAAATGAAAATAGTGCAATATAACGACAGTGCCGATATAGAAAGGCACAACGGAGCAGCGGCTGCTGATAAAAGTGCATACAGTTTTTGCGATTGACGCATGTGCATCAAAATACACGATCTACTTAAACCACCAAACATCTTTCAAATATAAATGAGAAAAATTTGACACCTGTAATGAAAATACTGCATTATGACGAAACTGTCAAATATATAAAAAATAAATAAACGAAAAATTAAATGGAAACATTATAAAAAAAATAAATCGACAAATCGTCACCTAAATCAACGTAAATTAGTTAGATGTAAATAATTATACTTGTAACAACAGCACAAAATCACAACCGAAATGACAGTTGTCAATTCTTATTCGTATAACCTCAAAACAGACCGGCGATCGTAAAGCTTCTTATTTTAGCTATATTTGGCTTTTATATATATTTTTTAATTTTAAATTCAAAATAATGATAATCAAACAGATAAACTCATGACAGTTAAAAATAGTGAGGGTTAAATTATAATGACAGACGAACACAGCTAAATTGAATTCAGTGACAGATGAACACATTGACAATTGGACACAATCGTCAAAAATGTTTATAATGACAATATTTTATCATTTTATAAATAAAACTTATTATATCATTATTTTTATATCAAAAAAATAAAGCAATATTATTTCTGGGAGTAACAAGCAATTGTTTAGTTACATAAGTGAATAAGTTTATCAGTTATTTGTGAAATAATTACTATTTTCGATAATTTTTCAACATATCATAGTATATAAACATTATTTACTTATTTAAGAACTTTTTTCCAGATTCAACCGTCACATGTTCACCTAAAATAATAGGTACTTATTACATCAATTCGTTTAACACATGATCCATTTATGTAACAAAACGCACATATTATGTATTTCACGCTCAAATTATGTCAATCGAATATGTTACAGTAATGAGGCATCGATTGAGATTACACATTAAATTTCATTACGAAATATCGGCGGTGAAAACACGAGTACATTTTAGATTATCACGTACGCAGAGCTTTCTAACACGTCGATCAGTTTGGAAAAAAGGAACACACTTATAATGCGTTATGAACGCATTCATGAACGTGACAATGAAATGATACGTTTAGTAATGCATCCATCTTGAACGTTAGTCATCGATCGGGTTGATTTTCACACGAATTTGCATTGATATTTATGCTTGAACTATTTCTATTAACCTTCGAAAATGGATGGAATATTTCCTATTTTCGGAAAATATAATATCAACTACGTAATATAACAAATCGTGGTTTTTACTTTCGTTTTTTTATATAATATGACAATAAAATGAAAATAAGCAATAATTTATGTTTTTTCGTTTCACTTAACGATATATTTTTGTGTACTAATTTATTCTATAATAATTGACGAGATGCATTAATTTAATTTATTCAATCTTGACATTTTAACAATCGCTCTAGTTTTATTCAAGATGAATTTGCATTCCAACCCGTTTTCATATCGAATATTCGAGATGCTTTTAAATGTTAAAAGTTAACTGATACATAAATAAAAATCTGTTCATTTGTCAGTTTCTTGTTCGAATTCGATTATAGAAGTCGTCCATACCAAAAGCGAGCGTCATTGTGAAAATCGGTCGAAGGAAAGTGAAAACTGTCGTTTTCCTTGCGAGCACGATATTCGAATCACGCATTTTAACTGTTAACTGTTATTATAAAAAGTTCTTATTCGTCCAATGAGACCTTGCCTTCGGCGACGATCTCGAGTACAAGAGTTCTCCTTGATGTTCAAGAAAGCACGCACTTCCTGACATTCTTCATTGATCTTGTCGATGATTTTCCACGAAATACCACGACTAAAAGCATCGATTAATTACTTTTCAATGTTTATACTTTTCAATGTTTGAATTGGAACAAAAATAATTATATATTTGTTTCGAAAAGTTAAAAAGTTGATCCGTTTGTACAAAAAGTGCTTTGCCATATATTTGATTCGTATTTAGAAATCGTCATAATTAAAGTTCTCACAGTAATAATGTCGCATTTGTTTTGCAAAATTCACACGTTTTGTACTTTAATTATGGTTTAATAATCATAATGAAAAACTACCGATATCAAGAGCAAAAATTATTCAAAAAACCTTCGAAATTTTCATTGATGTTTGCAACGTACCGAAAAAAATACACACAGTATACATAAACCCGCAATTAAACGGTCGAACTCAAAATTTCCTGCTCAAACGGAAATGTTTTTCAACATATTTTTTTTCGGTGATTTCGGGGCGCCAAAACAAATGCAAATTACAAAATCCCGACATATCGCCATGTACGAGCAGTGTCAAAACCGAATTAATAACTGATCAAAATTCAAATCCACGCATTTGAACGCAACGGCATTGTTTCGCATTCCCGAATGGAAATATGCATTCAAATCATAATATTCTGAAACCGATTATTCACAGAAATGGTGACGCAATCCAACAAAAAGATACCTCCATAGATCTTATGGTGATTCGAATTAGAAAACTGGAAAAGCGGCCTATCGAGTCGCGTTTTTAAAGGTTTTCAAAGTCCGCAAACTGGATTGTTTTGTTAACACGTGTGTTAATTGTCGATTTTTATTCGTCGATGAATTGATAATCGATTTTTTCTCACGTTTCGGGTATTTTATAATAAAAAGTTGCGTGAATTATATACGAGAGCGCTAATGGGTTTTCTTTGAAGTGCGTGTACGGTAAATTAGCGGGTTCACGCTCTGATTTTTTTTGCACAATTTGTCGAAATTCGATGATTATTTTCGTAGACATCCAATAAATATAATTTCGTGATCGAGTCACATACTGACTTGCTATTAGATCACACCGGAACTGAATCGAAATGGCCACATGCGCTTGGGCGGGCTGTCCTGCGAATCACAATTAATCCGATGATCAGATACGGCAAACTTTCAATTTTAATTTTATAAAATATCTATTTGGATTTAGTTTCAATAAAAGTATTTTAAAAAAATCGAAGGACATCACCATCGTATGCAATTTTTATAAAGTTTACTGCAGGACAAGGCCTTTAAATGTTTTATCGTTTATTTTTTATTGCGACGATGATGAAAACGTATCTTTTATTAAAAATTATTATTTTAATCATTTTTATAAAAAAATATTTATTTTTATATCCCTATGTATAATAGCGGATTTTTGTGTGTGTGTCCGTCCGTCCGTCTGTCTGTTCGATGACGCTCGCGACTTTTTCGCGTATATGGTCTTTATGTATACAGTTAACGTCTATAATATGATGCTTATTACCTACTGCCCCTGACTTCGCCTATATGTCGTAATTTGACACAATTACGACAAATAACAATAACAAATGAACTGGTTTTATTAATTAAATATTCAAATCGAGTAAGGGCATTGGATAGCCTCTACCCCTGGCTTCGCTTATATGTCACAAACAAATAACAAATGAACTATTTTGATTTTATTAATTAAATATTAAATATTCAAATCGGG
>JAOXNN020000042.1:1806571-1828778 GCA_028571205.2 Hydropsyche betteni | reverse complement strand
ATTTGTACTCCTTTTTTGTTTTACAATTCGTTAAAGCTTTATATTAATTAATCGGTTATTCCGTACTTTTCAATTAAGTATTTTATCATTGTATTTCTATCTGCTGTTAAACCAAAGCTTTTTTTATACATTACAATCTCTGCAATCTCTAAATTAGATTGCACCCCATCTTTATCTTGCCCAAGTTTTAAAACATTAGAACTAGTTGCAATAGGAAGGCTTTTTGCCAAAACTACAGAGGCAGAATTATTTTTTGTAAAAGAAACTTCTGTAGCACCTACATCAACTGTTAATAAAGTAAATTTATTTATTGGTATATCGCTAGTATTTATTGACAAAGGTGCTCCTCCTGATTTAAAGTTAAAGCCGTTTGTTCTAAGCTCCCAATTATAATCGGCAGATGTATTTCCATTTGTAATAACTCCAAAATCGGCATTTGCATTCTTTTTTAAAACAACAAACAATGTAAATTGTGGTGGTGGTGCTAACATAGTAGCCGCCATAATTTGATTAGGTACAAAACTAACAGTTTTAGAATAACAAATATTAGAACCTTTATTACCTGTAGCTATATATACCAAGTTTGGCCTACTTGGGCCACCAAAAGAAGTAAATGTTGGAGTAGCAGAACTTATAGGGTTATTCCAAGTATTTATATAGTTTAAACCACCTTCAACCGATGCAGAAGCATGAGGAATATAATTTGCATCTAAATGCATTTTATCTGTTTTTTGAAAACTGCTTTTCTTAATATCTCCAAAAGTCTATAAAATTATTCTTCATGCGTATATGGTCTTTATGTGTAAAAACTCAACGTCTATAATAACATGATAATGAAAGCGTCTCTATTGAATTATACAATACGTCAATGATTACGCAGTGGAAAAAACATTTGAATCCCCTATACATGTATATAATTACCAATGACAGATAACAAATGAACTATTTTGATTTTATCAATTAAATATTAAATACTAAAATCGGATACACATTTCGAGTTCACACAATCGGGTTTTCACATTTAATCGTTTTCCGTTTCTTAAAAAATCCGCAGCCGACGTTATTAACCTTTCCTTACCGGTGATGTGTATTTTCTACACATTGCTCTAATAACCATCAATATCTCTGTAAATATAATAAATACACGGTTAAGATTTTAGGTATTCCTCCATAATATATTTACGCATTGATTTAAAAAATAATAATAATAATAATAATCAGGATTCATCGAGTACATCTAAGCTATTTTGTAAACAAATTCGCGTAAAGCAGCGTTGAGCTCAATGTACGTACATATTCGCATCTCACTCTTGCATAATTCACTGTAGAAGTGCAAGTAGCTCAACGTTCTCAGTCGTGAGTGGAGGGGGCGTTCCCGTCTAGTGCGCAGTAGCTTTCGAGCTCACAATTGGAGTGGACCTATGCCCATTTCGTGAGCGTTTCCAGATGGTTTTTTAATGATTTCAGCAAATAAATCATAATTATTATAATTTTTTACTTCAACTATAATTAATTAAGGGATTATCTATGAACGTTTTTATTTTGCCGATTTTAAATCGCTAATTTTTGAATGTGAAGTGACTACACAGTACCGGAACGCGCGTTTTTTTTAGCACCGTAAGAGAAAGGTTAAGATAAAGATAAGGTGAGATTGAGGTTAGAGTGAGTAAGATGAGTGTGAGTGAGATTATGGAGAGTCATCCTTAAAGTGAAGATGTCTGCAGGAATAAACTAGTCTAGTCTCATTTAGTAATTTTTAAATGCGTGATTCATATTATTTTAATAAATTTATCTGAATATAGGTGCCATTTTTCAAAATATCATAAGAAAATTCATAAATCAAAAAAATAAATTTGCAATGATTGAATTTGATATGCAAAAAGTTTAATTTTAAATTTGAAATATTGAATTTGGAGTAAGAAAATTATAATAGTTACTTATTTTCTATATTGAATTAAAATTAATTAAATAATAAATTCGTTCAATTTATATAAAATACTATATTATATAAGTTAATAGATTGAATTTCAGTCATAAAAACTTTCTGAATATTAAAAGGTTAGAATTGGTCGTTATTTTTAATACAATAAAATATTCAATCCAATTAAAAAGTTATAATAACAAACCGATTATCAATTATAATTTCAACAATTTTCATTTACTTTCGTTATGAATTAAAAAAAAATATAAAACAATAACAACCATCTAAAAAATCATATATTTTATTTTACTTTTTTATAAAAAAAATGAACAATTTCAAAACATACACGAAACAAAACAACCCCAAAACTCACCACTCCATAACGAGACCGTTAAACACCTCATTCCCAAAAAAAACCACAACCCCCCTAACCCCCGCATTAGCTACCCCTGACCGTGGTAACTCATCGCTTTTGCACCCCCTCAATGTTTGTTCGGCTAGGGGTGCTTAATTCCCAATTATCTCTTACTAAGTTCAACGATAACTAAGAAGTCTGGCGTAATGACCGCGACACGGTTAACGATTGTTTCGGTTTAAATTATATGCATATTTCGCGCCGGAGTTCTGTAATCGAAATCTGAATTCTATTATAGGAATCTGTGATTTTGAATATTTACCGTTGGACTTTGTGAAGTTTTCGATTTGGATTGTGTTCACGTTTTGAGGTTGGAAATATTCGAGATGTTCGAGTATTTTGATTTCTTAAATGTGTTTTATAACAGAATGGTTTGTTAGTTTTTTTTCGTGTTTGATATGAGTACTTTTTTATTGTAATCTATTTGTTTTTCTATTATCCGTTTTATGGTTAAGTAAGAGTAATTGTTGCGCAACGGGAATATGCTTATGTAACGTTACATATGTGATTGATTGAATGGTTTATTTTCAGTTTGATACTAGATATTCTTGATATATGCTTATTGAATCAGTTACTTTAAAGTTTTACTATTTATAGTTAAACGTCGCACAATGGCAACACGCTTATGTAACGTTACATATATAACTAACTGAATGATTTTTTAATATTTTTTTGCTTTATAACATCTTTATTTTCATAAAATCTATCAGTCTTTTTAAAGTTATATATTATTTATAATTTTATAAGGTTGTCATATGCAACGTCATATGTAACATTAAATATGTAATTAATTGCATAGTTTGTTAGCAATTTATTACTAGATCTACTTAATATAAAATACTTTTCATTAATAATTTAACAATTTTTTTTAAATTTTTCTTCTTGTGATTTGATCAGGTTTAAATTTGTGTAACGATAACGTGTTTATGTAACGTTGCATATGTAACTAATGGAATATTTTTTTATTAATTTATTACTAGATGTATACGTGTTATAAGGTCTGTATCATTAATAATCTATTCAGTGTTCTTGAAGTCATACTTATAAATTAATAAGACTAGATGTTGCACAGCGATAATATGCTTATACAACTTAACATACATATTATTTACATTCACGAATTTTATGTGTAAAAAATATATTGAAATGAGTCCCCAGAGTAAATATAAATAAAAAAAATTGAAACGCTCACGTTCATCATATATTTTCATAAAAATCTAACTAACATACATATTTACACAAAGCCAACTGTACAATTGAAATGGCCAATATTGACCGAAAACAAACTTGAATAATTTTAAAATTTTATTCAAACCTATCCCGTTACACCGTCACGCTGCAGCCTTCTGTTTTTTCAGCATTGTCAGTTTTGGCCCGTTAAATATTTAACGGCGGAAATTCGGTTTATTTGGGCACCGTTCGAGTGGGAAGGAGGACTTGTTAGATCGAAATTCGAGATTTCGATACTTTTAACAAACGGCTCGAGCCCAAAAGAGGAGGCCTTATCCAAATTGGAGCCGATAAGCTGAAATTAATTGACCCACGGGAGAATATTTCACAAAACTTAAGGTCGTATTAAAACGTTCCGGCCGATAAACGAGCACCGATTCGAAAATTATGTTTTCTTTTTTCCCGACAAACATTAGAAAGATCGTGAGGCTTAAATGAAGATTGTGACTTGAGTGTTTCGGTGATTTTCAAGTGAGATTTCTGTTGGGGTGGAATTTTGTATGAGTGAGGTTTTGGAATGCAGTAAAAACTCGATTTTACGGAAAAATGAGGTTGATTAGTTGACTTTTGAAGTTTAAAATCTGTTAGGTAATATATTATATAATATAAACTTAATCTTCTATTTACAGAAGATAAGAAGTAGTTTTTAACGCGGTTCCGAAATAATACGATTCAAAGAAGAATAACTGTTTTTTTACATTATTTTTTTTTAAATTTGGACACGGTATAAAAATTAAAAATATAAGTTTATATCATTATAATAAGATTAAGTGCAGTTCAGTATATTGTTATAATTAAAAAAAAAAATTTTCATTGTTTTTCGATATCTCACATGTCGAAATTTTTTCACATTACATATTTTTTATAAATATACATATTTGAATAGAAGTTCTATCCAAATATACTGACAAAACCTATTTCCAATTTTTATATAGTCTCCATACATTTTTTATACAGTAGTCTCTGGAACGTATTCTCAGTATAAAATAACGATTCGGATTATATAAAGGTAGGTTTCCCGAATGCGTTTTTTTATTAAGAAAATTCATGACACAATACAAAATTGTAAAATTTCATTAAAAAGATTTAAAATATATATTATGCCATTTTAAAGAATAATGAGGTACTTATGAAAACTTTAATTCATAGAAAAAATTCTGCTATCAAATAAAAATTAATGAACAAACAATTTTGCACACTTAATTTGTGTATAAACACCTCATACATTTTAAGTGTGACATTTTTTTCAAGCATTGATTTGGATTAAATATATATTAGAAGAAATTTGTAACAATTTTTATAATTTGACCAGATAATTTGTCAATTGTAACAAAAGCCCGTCACATAATGAGCACTGATACTGGATATTGATAACAGACATCAATCTGTTATATAGCGATTTTACTGTGATTCGGTAATTGTATAACCGTAAATCCCCTATGCCCTATATATAATATTGGATTTCTGTGTGTGTGTGTGTGTGTGTGTGTCTGTGTGTGTGTGTGTGTGTGTCCGTCTGTCTGTCTGTTCGATGACGCTCGCGACTTTTTTTATGATGTTGTTGATGATGATGGTGAACAAATGAACTGATTTTATTAATTAAATATTAAATATTCAAATCGGGTACACGTTTCGAGTTCACACAATCGGGTTTTCACATTTTATCGTTTTCCGTTTCTTAATAAATCAGCAGCCGATGTTATTAACATCGGGCCTATTTACTAGTTATTTAATAAACATCGATTAAATTTATTAATCGATTGAATTTTGTATGTTTCGGTGAGACTATTGAAAATAAACGAATATAAAAATATTTTAAATATAAATATTTAAGTACCCGGCGTTGCTTGGGACTTGAATTTTAAATCAAATTATTTTTTTAATTTGATTTTTGCGGACCGTCCCGTTTGGGGTTCTGGTAAATATGTTCAACCTATTTTAATGATGCTAAAAACATTCTCGACAGCAAAATATTTGTTTTGTACAGGTGGGGGAGCATTTTTTGCGGGCCGCCCCGTTTTGGGTTCCGGGAAATATGATCACCCTATTTCAATGATGCTAAAATCATTCTCCACAAAAAATACATATACATGCCAATTTTCACGGCGATCGATCGAGTGGTGTTGGAGTGAAACGGCAACAAACAAACAAATATATATACCAGCATCCATTTATATATATATATATATATATATAGTATATAGGCCCGATGTTAATAATATCGGATGTGAAAAAAAAATCATCATCACCATCATCATCATCATCAGTCGTGGCTCGGGTTGTTCATTTGAAAAAAGGAAAAAAAAAATCATCATCATTATCATCACCATCACCATCACCATCACCATCATCATCATTATCATCATCATCATCATCATCATCATCATCATCATCATCAAAAGTCGCGGTTCGGGTCGTCATTTGAAAAAATGAAAAAAAAAATCATAATCACCATCATCATCCATCATCATCATCCATCCATCATCCATCATCATCCATCCATCATCCATCATCATCCATTATCATCCATCATCACCACCATCATCATCATCATCATCAGTACCGTTCGGGTCGTTCATTTAAGTCACGGAAAAATTAAAAAAAAGTATTCGCGAGCGTCATCGACACACACAGACAGACGAACGAACGAACACACAGAAATCCGCTATTATATATAGGGATATTTATTATTCAATATAATATCTATTTTATCAATCAATATCTTTTTTTTAAATAAAAAGTGATGCTTTCCTAAAAATTTTCTGTTACGTATCGTTGGCACTAGTACCAAATAATACAAATATCAAGTTTAACACGCCCAAAAATGATTGGCCACCACTGCCACCGTCTATATGTATTGTTGCAGCATTGCTTCCTTGCCACTGTTATAAATAAGGCTTCGCCTTTGATCGGAAGGCTGTTTGGGTTGTTGACGCACGCCGGTTCGACGTTCGGCGCTCATTTTCCTTCGGAAAGCTCACTGAAAACACTTGTTTGTCGTTGCCGACATCGTTTACGTCAACCCGTGAGAATTTTCGAGGAAATACTAAAAAAAAACACAATGAAATTCGTACAGGTGAGTGCTGAAAAAGTTGCATCAAGCTCTAGAGATAGTCTATGGGAAAATTGGGCGTAATCGATTCGGATGAAAGGTGGGGTTTCACACGGAGATTGTTTTCGGTTTTTGTGTAATGTTCAGTTTTCGTTGTTTATTTAAATTTTGATATGAAATTTGTGTGTGATGTAATTTTTTTTTTTGACGCGTTCGATATGTGCTACTTAACAAAGAATCGGATCTGAATCTATAATATATGCTAATTTATGCATTAATTGTTTATTTTTATAACGTCTTGTTTGATATTTATTTATTTTGGTGTTTTATGTAAATGTTTGTATTTGTTCCGACATTATGAGAATCTTTATTGTGTACAAGCTTATTTGAAATATGGGCAAATAAATTTATTTACGTTCACAAACAGTGAGAAAAAATTTGAGAAACAAAAAAACATGTATCACTTACATGTATACTAAAATATTTACGTACGTATTATAAATTCGTTGAGATTAATAGTATTTTTTTGTTATTTGGATACTATCACACATTCGATTTTTTATTGCATTCAAAATAAATCACTCATTTTTTTATTATAATTGTACAAAATACACAATGAAAATTAATGACCTACACCAGCTGCATAATCAATATCGATAATAGAATCAACCGACGCCTTTTACTTTGAAACGACACTAATTACACCAAGACGCACGTTACTCAATTGTGCAACGTTTATCACGCACACAAGGCCAATTAACGCAATTTAACAACAATAACAACTCATAAAAAATTCCACAGATTGCATTTTTGGCCGTCTGCGGACTCGCTACCTTATCACAAGCCCAACAAAAGATCCCGGACCCAGTCCCGATCTTGAAGCAGATCAGCAAACAAAACGACGACGGCTCCTACAGCTTCGGTTACGAAGCAGGAGACGGTTCCTTCAAAATCGAAACCAAATACCCAGACGGAAGTGTCCAGGGGAAATACGGATACGTTGATGATAGCGGAAAGCTGAGAGAAGTCGAATATGGTGCCAGCAGCAAGAGGGGCTTCGAACCTCAAGGTGGGTCCATAGAAAGTGCTTTCTATTCAGGAAATGGTATCGAATACTTCAGAGCTATTGTTTGTTATGCAGAACTTGGAACAGGGTCGCTCAAATCCTACGCAGTTCATAATATCTACATTCCTTTCGATTATGTGTCGGTTCATTACATAAATCGGTTCTAGGTTACGAAACCGGAATACTTTTACTATGGGACAATTTTGAAATTTTCAACAAAATCACTATGGATTGGGTCTTCAGATTGCCTAACTTTCGAATACTTAACACATCGTAAATCCGATTAATTCATGCATGCTGAATCGATAATATGCATTTTTAGAATGTCGCAATGTTTAACGTCATTCTAAAATAAGCTTGATATTCAAACTGTTTACAAAGAATCGAATAATTTGTTTGTAATATAAAAAAAAAACATTGCATAACGGACGATGTAATGAAAATCAATCCGAAATTGGTCATCGTGATCTAGATACTATCGTAAATTCAAAGTCGGTCGCATTTCTCCGACCAAAAAAAAATTCAAACGTTGCACAACTCGAATGATAATCGTCGTGCGGGTCATTTTCACTTTTTGTCGCAATCCGAACAACACTTTTATACTCAGGAGGGCGGGTTTCGAAAGTTCGCATTTAAAATGGCGGTTTATAAAAGTAAAATTTCGCACTCTGCGCTCGCAGGTGTTTCGGTTCAGTGTCACGATCTCCTTTTTTTCGTCTGGGCAAAACATAGATACACATTCTTCGAACGAGAGCAAGAAACTTGACACTCGACAACAACGGTGTTATGAATTTATTTAATAACCTTGGGGCTTAGTCGGTTTAGAAATGCATGTAATCTATCCAATATTGGGCAATCTTGAAGTTGTTTCATACGCGTGTCAAATGTACGTCATTCAAGAATGTTATAATAATGATGTCGCGTTGTGTAAATCGTAAGATTGTTGGTGTGGGTTTGCGTATCTAATTTCGGATCAGTAGCAATGAATAGAAGCTTTTGTATGAAATTTTGATATTTATTATTATATATTTTTAGGAAATGACATCAACGTCCCACCTCCGACCTTGTCTAACGACAAAGCCGGACCTTTAGCCGATGGAGAAGAAGATGATGGTCAATACAGAGAAGACCCAAGCATCTATGATACTAAAGAATATAGAAGCAATCTTCCAGTACCAAAACAAGCTGCTCGTCGTCCAGCTGCTCAATATCAACCCGTTCGTCATTCATTCCAACAACCCATCCAATACGAACAACCCGCCCAACAAACTTACTCCACTGTTCAGCAACCATCTCGTCAGACCTTCAGCAGTTATAATCAGCAGCCGACCTTCCAAAACTCGTTCTTCCAACAATCCAGTCAACCTAAATATTCTGGAGTGCAAAATACATTCCCAAGATTCCAACAAAATGATTATTATCAACAACCACAACAACAGAGCTACGTAGAACCTCAACAGAATTACGTACAACAAAGCTACACACAACAACCACAATACAATACATACCAACAACCCCAACAAGCCCAACAACCTCAATATTCAGGTTATAACTTCCACCCTTCGATAAGGAATTTCGATATAGGAAGTGGATCGTACAGCATCAACTATTCCGGAAGATAATTTATTCGTGAATGTTGATATTGTAAATAAAAAGTTTCAGTTAATCGTATTGCCCTAATATTATGAATTATGTTAATGTTGTTGTAAATAAATAATGGATAATAAAAATCGAACGATACACGATCATGCGAGTCATTATGTAATTTGATTTTTTATATTTAAAATAAAATTATTTTATAATACAGTTGTTGGTTCATTTTGATATTATATATCAAATACATTCCCGTTGCTTTCTCTAAGTTTGTAGAAAATTGCATATTGATTACTCGTGTAAGTATTTTATTTCGAAATCTAATTTAGAGTGGCTTAGAGGTAAAGTTGTTTGTGCACTGATTAAGCCATGAATTCCATTAACCAAATCAAGGAAACGAGTGAAAAACCCATTTGGCTTGAATATTCATAGTATTTTTTGTGAGTACGTTAAAAAAACAATGTCTACCGGTTGATAATGCGTTGAAAATTGATCTATTGAAATCAATCAATGGACATTTCCTTTGACGAAGACGAATCGATTGAAGGTTAACGTGGAAACACACAAAATGACAATGTAGTATTCAAATATCATACAAAAAACCATTTCAACAAGATGGAAAGGACAAATGTATAACCGGTCCAATTAAACTTATTTATTTTTAACATTTCAAAAAGGTTTCATTTTAAAAGAGAATTCACCGAAACCGATTAACGCACGATATTCCCAAAAGTCAACACTGTTTCTACGCAAAATTAAGTTATTCGATGTTTATAAATATCGAACGATTATTTATGTATTTGGGTGAACGGTTAAATACATAAGCGAGTGCTTCGATGTCAATTATAAATTGAAAATGTGGATATCGCCTACTCGTTTTCCTTTAACAAATTTAATTGGTAAGAAAGTAGTTTTTTTTAAACGAAGCTTTTTAAACTTCATTGATGATTTCAATATCATAAAACTTGTCTTTGTTCGTTACAAATTCCAATCATATTAGACTATGATGATTGATCATTCAATCCAATGAAAGCTCCGAGGTCATAGAACACAAAAAAACCAATTGCAATGTTAGTTCAAACTAATTTTAATAATAAAAAAAAATGATTCATAAACAAATTAATATTATTATACATTTTATATTAAAAAAAAATTAAAATACGCGACAGAAATAGCTTCACGTCGCTCAAATTACAGATCGCTCAGGAATTCGATCGGAAAGTTCTCCGATGATTCATCGAATGGAAAAATCACAGGAAATCCACCAGCCAATTCAAAAATACACATAAGAAATTGAATATCTGCGTTTGAAACAGTTCGATTGGTGAAGGTGTGGTCCAGGAAAGGCCTTGTGAATTCCTATAGACCGGTCGCGTGCCGCGGTAAGGCCAGCGCCACTAACACTTGTAATGCTGCGAATGAAACAAGTCCCTTTCAGCTAACTGGAGCACTGAATCTGTTGACGAAACCATCAAGATCTGATGAAATAGGTCCTCAAGATCGGCTTAGACGAGTAAGCTTACGGAAAATTGTAAAACTGGTCCGTTCAGGCTAGTCGGTTTAAGAGCGGTCGGTTTTTCCTACTTGGGCGTTGAATGTGTTGAGCTGAAGTGTTGAATTCGCTGACGGTATATATTCTACAAATCATTCGGTAGATAATGGTCAATTAGTGTTAAAGTGTTATAAAATGAAAAATCGCCGATAAAATATGGAGTGATTGATGTGCCGAATTCGAAAATTTTTATGTGGATTTATCTCGATAATGATTTCGTTGTAAATATAAGGATTTTATGGTGTTTGATAAAATCGGATAGCCTACTACAATTTATGGGGATTCTAAGTACTTTTCGCATCGTGAAATCTGAAGTTGTGCACTTGTAGACGACATAAATGTGGGATTATTTATGTATTTGAACGTAGGCGGAAATTTAATGCGTTTTATATATTTTTAATATTCAAGGAAAAAGAAAAGGTAACTTCTTAAAGGTTGAATATGATTGGGAAATCTATATTTCATTTTGGGAACGGTAAATTTTATTAAGAAATATGCGTTCAATTTCCGATGTCCATCACAACAAAGGAAACAATAACCATCAACCAAATGAACGTTGATTCCGATCAAAATTAACTTTTTTGGTTGTTTTTATATTAATTTAATCATTATTTTTAAGTATGGATCATTCATGAATATAACCGTTTAGTTACAGTCTGCAACAGTTCGACGCCCCCTATCAAATACCCACTTAACAATATCCATAAAATTTATAGAAACAAGAACCATTTCACTTCATACAACAAACTATTTTAATAATATTTAATAAAAAAATAAATGATGTCTCCTTAGTAACTACCGCATTTCGAACCTAGCATGATATCATCAAGAGGTTTCACTGAACCGAAATCTTTCCTACCGCAAACAACCTTGACTGCAACCGACAACAACTTATGTGATTGTTGTCGATCCAACAGTGCGACACGTATCGAACTAAAATAAAATAAACTATATTGAAAAAAACGAGATCGAGTCGAATCGGGTAAACGACAGAGATCATGGTCAGAGTGGCGCGCCGAATGTAAGAGCAAGATACACTTTCGGGTCCGTTTTAATTTATTCAAATTTAATCGGGGCATTTTTTCCGCGGGAAAATGTCCTTAATTTGAGGATATGTTCAGTGAGAAGTGGGCGGGAAATTCTCGATTTAGATTCGCAGTAGAGTGGCGCCGTTAGCGGGAAAAGTTGAAACTAATGAATTAAATAATTTTATACTGATTTTTGATTGAAAATTTATTATTTTTTTTTTACTAATTCATGCATACAATTTATACATAATTACAATATTATAAAATATTTTATATGAGCTCATAAATAATAATGTGTTAAAATTTTAATACAATTACCGGAAAAAGATCCATTTGTTTCACGTCAAATGTGAGAAAATTTTATTACCTCAAGTTCACATTAATTAATGAGCGATTTCCTAAATAGATAATATTGACAAAGTAACAACCATAATTTGTTATTTATTGAATTTTAAATGAACATTTAAAACAAAAGCTTTTGACCTCTAACTTCGTAGGCGTTTAATATACAATACAACCACCCACATGAGATGACACTTGACTTGGATCCCACCTGCTGTTAAAAAACAAAAAAAATTTACAACATCTATAAATCGATGCATTTCAGTCGATAACTATTCAATGACACATTTGATTTATTGAAAAAAAATTTTTTTTCCGATAAAATCGTGACATCTTCGAACTTTTCCATGAAAAATCGAACACAATGAAGCAGTATTGTGTTCAAATCCTTGTTCGCTACAGTTAAATGTTATACGTCAAAGTGAAAGGGATAATCAGATTATAAGAACAAAGTTGGTCAGTATAAAACAGGTCGGCGTTGGCCAGACCCACTGATAATAGTTTTCGCGTCCGCCATGATTGGTTTTATATTACTGGTCAGTTTGTGTCTCGGATTTTTCAAAGAATTATTCGCCAAAATATTACGATTCGGTGTGATTTGTGTGTTTTTAACTTGTTACGAGAAGAAAGTGAATTTCTCTAGTGAAATAATAAGATTGTATCAGTGACGAATTGGATTATTGTTGAGTTTAATTAGTGTGTGATTTGTAATTGTTTAATGATGGTTTTGTATCGTTTGAATGATCCATATTGTATGAGTGTGTTGGAAATTTTTTTGAAAGAATAAATTTTTGAATGAAATTTTTTTGAATTTGTTCCAAATAGTGCTTAAAATATTGATTGATATTGAAAGTGAAAACTAATTGATTTTTGAATCGTCCATTGACCGAAATAACAATTATAATTCTTTAAAAATTTTACGTGACCATAAAAATTCAATCAAATTAAAAAAAAAAACGAATGTTAGATTTAATCATTTCGGTGCACTGAACGATTCATTCAATCATTATATTTTAATTTTCAAATATCAAATTTACTCAAAATTATTGTTTGAAATATAATTTAGATCATTGCGAGCGCGTCCCTCGTTGCACCAGGATGTGCACAGGACTACGATGAAGTTCGTCCTTCGAGGGCAACTTACAGGCGCTACGATGACGATGAAGATGCTGTAGTAGCCAAACCAGCAGCAACAGTAGTGCCTATTCTCAAGCAAATCGACAGGTATCGATCAATTTTTGAATATAGAAATAATATTCATTTAAAATCACTCTATAGGAAACGTTCATTTTAAAAAATATGTCGGTTTACTTTCTTATAGCCTTGACCACGTTCGGAATGCTTTGTTTCCCAATGGTACTCGATCGACTAAAATAATTATTAATTTTTGAAAGCAAAATGTTTGTCTTTGTAATTGTGCATGAAAAATTGGTATATTCGAAATTGATAAATATTGAATGTTGCGTAATGAGTATTATGCAAAGTTTCTTGTACGAAATTGTATAAAGTAGATCAGTTAAATTATATAAAACGCGAGTGAATGTGAATAACCAGATAAACTGCATTTTCTCACAACTTTGAAATAATTGTTTTCAGGCATAACGATGATGGATCGTATACTTATGGTTTCGAATCTGCTGATGGATCGTTCAAAATTGAAACCAAACAAGCTGATGGCGAAGTCAAGGGAAAATATGGATATACTGATGCTAATGGAAAAGTATAAAATTTGCATTAAAAAACAATGTATTTTATTAAAATAACACATGTAATTTGAATATCGTATTATTTCAGTTGCACGTCGTAGAATATGGAGCCAATAAATTTGGATTCCAACCTTCGGGTGAAGGTATCGAAGTGCCTCCAGTAAACTTTAATCCTGAACCAGAAGAAGAGGAATTGCCAAGACGACCTCAAGTAAGACAAAAAAATATTTGCATAAACCGAATGCAATTTTGCAATAGAAAGTATATGCACTTTCACGGTCAATGTATTCAATGTCTGTCACTCCAAATACATAGTTGTTGACTTTGAAAGCTGGCACATGCTCGTGACAAGTTTTTTTCCTCGTGAAATGACATAGATGAAATTAGAATATGCAACCTTGATATTTAATTATTTTACTGAACCGTCATTTTTTTTCAGCCAAAACTTCAACCTCGTCCTCAGCCCAGACCTGCCATCCAACAGCTCCAGCCATGGGAACAAGATAGACAAATTGGAGCACCAGCACCTCAGCCATTGAGACCTCAACCTCAGCCTCAACCTCAACCCAGACCTCAACCCCAACACCAACCCCAACCCGTGAGATCTCAGCTCAGAACCCAAGTTGTGGTGCCACAATCGAGACCAAGACCTCAAGCTGAACCACACATCATCTACAATTCACCATCACCAACACCTAAAAGGGTAACGCCTCATCAAAACCGAGTATATATTTTTGATAATTTAACGATGATCTGAAATGAATAGTTTTGCGATTATAATTTGTTTGTTAACAAAAGCTCAATTATGAAGTGAAATTCTTTAGGTTTGTGTCACAAAATATTGAACTTTTAATACTCATATCATTTTTTTTAAGTACAACACTATTAATTTTGAGGTTTTCTGATTTGGTATGAGATTTATGAAATTTTTGAATTAATGTGAAAATTTTAACGTTTTCAGCCAGCTTTCTTTGCTGGAGCTCAAGCAGTTCCTGAACCAGCCCAAGAAATCAACTATGATTACGAACAACAAGCAATTCCCCAAAGACCAGCCAAACAACCGATCAGAGCGCAAACTTTGGCCATTACTAAACCACAACCCTCATTCTTCGTTCCATCGTCAGAGTTCCGTCAAGAAACCCAATACTCTCAGCAATCTTCAAAATCCGTCAGGCCTGTGACTTTCGACGGTGACAATTCCCAATTTTTCAGACCTGAACCTCCGAAACAGCCAATCAGGCAGTTCGCTGAACCAGCCCCAAGGGCTTATACTGCTCCTAAAGCAACTAGACCCAAAGCAGGTGGTGGTTTCTTGGATCAACTCGAAGAACAATATTCTCTTCCAAGTGGAGGACAACCAACCCACAACATCGCGTTCGGTTTCTATTGAGGTTGTTCATGTTAGAAAAACTTTTTTGTAATTGCGAGTGATAAGTGTATTTTATTATATAGTGGAATGATTGTCATGTCGGAATTATTTAATTAAAAAAGTATCGAATCATTGTATAATATTGCCTAGACGACTGCCAAACCCACCAACATCAGTTTTAACAAACAATTATTTATTATGAAATTTATGGTTTGTATGTTCAAATCATTTTTCAAATTATGCGTTCCTTTAATTCAATTTAATTGATTTTTTTTTTTAGAAATTATACTGTTTTAATGAAACTTTTTAAAAACTGTACATAGATGTCGAAAATGTGAAATATCACAATTGAAAATTGTTTGTTACGAAAAAACATAATAAATCAAAAAATATAATAAAATAATAAAGTGTTTTTTTCTTTTTGATTATTATTTGATAACTTCTTGTGAATTTTTTCTTTTATAGATTCGTTGATTGGAAATTAAGATTAAGAAAATTATGTGATGTTTCAAAATTTTTCATTGATTAATTAGGAAATAATTATTAAAAATTACAATCAATGTGAATTTATCCATTAAAATTGCAAAATTATTTTTTTTGAGTTTTTAAGTAAATCATATTTATAAGAAACAGAATGTCAAAAATAATTATTTTGAGATTATCATGGATTTTTTAAATTCATTACTTACCTTCTTTCTCATAATATTTGTCATTCAATTTTATACGAAAATAATATATAGTTGTATCATTGTATAAAAAATTAATGATAGAACATGGTGTTTAAGATAAAATCGAAAGTGTGGTCTTGTGTATTAAATATTTAACGATAAGAAGAAATCAATATATTCCAAATGTTAACAGATTAACGGTGCATAATAAAATTTATTTGTTGATTCAGTTAATATCTCTTTTAACTTCAGTGATTGATGCAAATTAGCCCATTTGATAATATAAAAAAAAACTAGTAAATAAGCCCGATGTTAATAACATCAGTATGTGTATGTATTTATTTTGAAGTCGATGCCCGTAACTGATTTGAATATTCAATATTTAATTAATAAAATCAAAATAATTCATTTGTTATTGTCACCGTTACGAACACGCACATATAGGCAAAGCCATAGTAGGTAATAAGCATCATAATATAGACGTTAATTTTATACGCATAAAAACCATATTAAAATCAATACTATAAAAAGTCGCGAGCGTCATCGAACAGACACACACACAGAAATCCGCTATTATATATAGGGGATAGGGGATGTTGAAATATATATTCTCATAAAATACCATTTTAACAACAAAAAGATGACTAAACATTTTCGAAATTGATTCCAATCTAAAATCGTAAACACCCAACAAAAAAGCCCAAATCTAGTTTAAGGACACACCGAACTCCGATCAAGCCCCGAAAATTTCCCAAATCGAAAAAATCACACGACCGAACCGCCTCAAAGCCCCCATTGTTCCCGAGCCGCAGATCGATGGGAAAATCGATTCAGCCCCATCATCGTCGGCGTCATTTCGTTAACCCCCCGACCCATTGTACCCCCGCGAAACCGAGACCGTTTCACACACGCCTACTTCACACGAATGACGAAACGAAACAATGGCCGCGACACCGGAGGTTTTCCTCGGTTGTGCAAGAAAAGCCAGACCACACGAGGTGAACTTTTCCATTCGCGATCCGGACCAGATAGCCTCCAGTTCCCACGGGCCATTCAAATCCGAAGCAAAAGAGTCGCACGTGTGCGTGGACTGCTTTCGATTTCGTTCGACGAAAAAAGCGTGCGATGGGAAACCTCGTTTGGCATGCGAATGTTGTGTGTTATGTGACAAAGCGTGTTTTTTTGCTGGGGCCCCTCGACGTTTGTATGGGAGTTTTCCGTTTCCGCTGTCCGCTGGGTTTTTTGTGGATGAGTTGCGCAAGCTTCGTCTTCTGGGCGATTGTTAGGAGGCTCTTTTGAATTGTGTGTTGTAAAAAAATCAGCGTTTAAGTGTGATAAGTATCGCGAAAGTGAACAAATTAATTAATTGTATGAGAATCAATGGCGGAAGTGTTATAGATTAAAGTGTGCACTGAAAAAATAAAAAAAATTATTATTAAATAAAATCACGGGAGTACTTACCTAAATAAATTTATTTTTGGACAATAATTATCTACAAAAAGATCACTTTTGTACAACAAGGAGTAATGTTTTCGTATTAAAAAATAATAATATGTAAAAATAAAATAACTTAATTTGGTATTCAATTTTGGACGGGGGTCGTTCTGTCGATCCTCTTCTTCTGTTCGGTGACGACCTCTTTGGTTTCAGGCTCTTCTCCCAATATTTGAACGTTCCTCACCTTCTTCCTGTACTCAATCGGTGGTGGTGTTGTGGCTACTGCTGTTTGAGGCTCTGGAGCCACCTGGAAATCAGGGTGTATTGCTAACATAAGCATTTTCAATAAAAGTGCCTCTCGGACATCCGGTGGTAAATATTCTGGCTGTTCTTCGTTAGGTTCTGTTACTGCGTTACTGTTGGGTTCTTCGTATCTCGGATCGTATACCACTCTGGGTCTGAGGAATCTCCTCCTAGGTACGTAGCGCTGGCTCTCGTAAGGCATTGCAGGGTCGTAACTCATTATATCATTTCTGTAACCATCATCTTGAGGTCTGAAATCGTTCCTGTTCGGATACTGATTTGTATATATTGGTTGGTAGGGATAGTTGGGATCGTAAGGGGCTTGTCTTATGAAACCATTATATGGCCTGGCGTTTTGGAAAGGTGGTGGGAAAGGTCGGTATTTTTGACGATATTGATCTTCGTATATTGGTTGTGGAACATATGGATTATTGTACTGTGGTGTGTAGTCGTCTCTTATGTCCATCAAAGTTTGGAGACGATTTTGTCTAATGAGAAGTTGCTGCAATAATCTTTTTAAATCTTTCGTGCTCACCGGTGTTGATATTTGTGGAATTTCATTTGGTACTGGTACTGGTGCCGCTACTGGTACTCTCGAAGGAATATTTTCTATTCTATCTTGCTGCTGGACATATTGGTTGTATGTTGGATACCTTTGTTGGATTGGTATAGGTATAACGTTCGGTTTTTCTGTTTCGACTTCTGGAGATGGATTTTCACTTTGTATGTTATTTACGATGTGAGGATTTGGAATCGGAATCGGAGCTACGTTTCTAGGTAATTGTCTAATGTATTGTCCGTTGATGTTGGCAGGAGGATTATATCTGAATAATGCTCTTTGATTACCAATTGGTACTGGAGCTCCTGGATTATCTCTCAAGTACTCTCTTGTTCTGAAGTGTATAGGCGCTTTTATGAATGGTTGATGTCCTATATTTTCATTAATGGGAATTTGAATTACTGGTACAGGATTAGATGTTACGTAGCTGTCTTCACCGATTTTATTAGTTGTAGCTTCTAATGCAGTTTCTTGTTGGTCTTCGTGAACTTGGGGTGAAACTGTCACTAACTTTTCATGCAATTTTTGCCTCGACGCTAATATAGTGTGAAGCGGTATTGTTCTTGGTCTACCCGTAGTCGTTGTGAAAAGTGGTCGCGATGTGCCTACTGCTATAGAGCCTCCATAAACATCAGTTGTATCATCTCCAGCGGATTGTTGTAAAACGTACATTTGTTCATTGTCATAACTGATTGGATTTAACTGCCTCCTGTAAGTATTAGCTCTTAATGTTTTCGGAATTTCTTTTGGCCTTTCTGAAGTTTTTTCATAAACTAAAGATGCTCGGACAATGTTAGGTACTGTGGTTGAAACTGTATCGTTCAACTCGACTGGCATTCTCTGTTGTCCATTTTGATGATATACTTTCGGTTCAGCTGATGCTGTTTCTGGTAAAAATACTGGTTTAAGAGTTTCAGTTCTTTGTGTGAAAATAGGGAACTGTTTCAAAATTTTTTGATCTGCTGCAGGATTTGTATTATTTAACGGCAACTGATTGGCAGTGACTACTCTATAAGATTCTGTCGTAGTAACAGTAGGGGTTGGAATTGTACTAGTAGTAGGTCTTCTTCGGGGTATTGCTTGAATCACAGTAGGCTTAGTAGGCGTACCACTACTGCTACTCTTCGAATAAACTACACTTGGTTGAGGCCTTCGCGTAGTAGAAGATGCAGTCCTATTGAATCTGGGGTTGAAAGTAGGAGCTATAGGAATCAACAGTGGTGAATGAGTACCATTGCTAGTCGAATATGAGACTCGTTTAATTTCGCCATCGTTGTCCACGTAGCCGAAGGTTCCCTTGATGTTTCCTTGGACATCTCTGCTTTCTATTTTGAAAGTGCCATCTCCGGCCTCGTAACCCACCGTATATGAGCCGTCTTCATTCAATCGCCTTATTTGCTTGACTATGTCCACTTTCTTCGGATCGGCCGTTTCAGAAGCCTCCAAGTCTTTGGTGCTATTAGTTTTTGGTTCTGTTATGTTCAACGTTGTTGTTTCCTCCATCTGCGTCTCCTCGGTAGCGATAGTTAATGAGAGTGGCACGCACAATATTAACAAAATCAACCATGTTGATTTCTGTAAAAAAATTATCGCATTACTAAAATTTCATAAATTAAAAAGATTAATGAAAAAGTCGATTTTTAAATAAAATAATGAGTAGTTGCATAAACGAAAAGCATTATCAAATGAAGTGAAAATTGGTATGGAATAGTTAAGTGTTATAAAATATAATCCCATTGTTATAGATTAGATCAAAAGTTGTTGCATCATTGGTTAACATTTTAAGTATCAATTATAAAAAAATAAATAAATTGATGGTTAGATAAAATCAATGTAAAACAATACTGAAATAAAAAAAAAACAATGTATCTTGCGTAATATAATGTATCAATATAAAAATTTCGCGTAATTCATGGTGGGAAAAAATGTTACTCAATTTATTGTAATATGTGCATTGAAACAATTTTCAGGTGGCAAATATAATGAATCTATAGAAAATATATAAGTAAGACGTGTATACGTCACTTTACAATATTTATAGCACATTGTAAAGTAAATAAAACACAATTACGCAACACCAAATTAAACACTATTCACACATTGCGTATTCAAGCAATTAGAAAACAATAAGCACAGATGGGAAAAAATCAATCGAGAGCAAAAGCTCATAATTTTTAAATCAATATTTTTTAACAGATCGTTTATATTTATGGTCTGATATGAAATTTTATGATTAAAATAGATTTTAAAATGATTGAATTTTAAAAAATTAAAAATATAATCACAAAAATGACCAATTTATAATACGATCAAAAAAATTACCTGTCACAAACGACAACAATAAACAAACCACCGCGCGAATCACAACCGACCCCCGTACCAAACACACGCGAAGAGCACTGAACAAAACCTCCCCCCGAACAAAAAAACCACCATCAACCACACCAACGACCCCATCCGACCCCATGAAAAAGGGCAAGTACGCACCTCAATGTGTACACTCATCTTGGGGCTACATGTAAGCAGCGCGGCGCGCGCCCGACAACTGAGCTGGGCCAAAACTCAGGGCGCTCTATATACAAAGTGCCCCAACTCGGCCTTCGAACGGCGCTTTTGCCGATTTTCCAGTTGAGGAGTTGGCTCATATTGTGGTGTCGAGTGTGGGAAAATCTTATGGTGCTGTGGGAGCCGGCGAGGGGTCGTTGCGCAACGAGAAGTGACAATGGCGTCGTTGGCGCGATGGAAGGTTCGAGGCGTCGGGTGGTTGGTGGTTGGTTTCGGTTTTGGGTTGGAGAATGTGCTTGAAGATGTATAAGAATGTATATGTTGCAAAGTGTGCTTCTCAGTTAAAGTATATTTTGTCTAACCCGCGCAGTTATTTCGCAATGTAAATATGATTTAGCTGGTCAGAGTCAGACTGTGTGTATTTTAGTGTCGACTAAGAAGCCAGTGTTGCCAATGCCACTGGCGAATCGTCTCGAAGTCGCATGAATTTAGTGTTTGAAATATTGAAAGGAATAATTATATAGTTAATAGTTAAATGTAGTATAAATCTAGATTGTATTATATATCGTTCCTGAATTGTTGAAAAAAAAAATGAAGATTTACTCATAAAAACAATAAATATTGTTGAATCGAGTTAGTTACATCAAGTAATTAAGTATAATTTCAGTAGTTTTCTAAAGGTTTTTGAATTTTGAACTGTTTTCCGATAAAGTAACATTATTAACATTGTAATAAATTGGCGATATGATTATAATGACACAAAATTTTTATTTGTCCACTAATATGGGTCATTAAACGTCGCTTGTCCATTAATATGGACTCGAAACTAAAGTTTTTGTGATGAATGCCTTGTTGAGATTATACTACTATTATTATTTTTTCAATAATCAAATATAGAAGTAAAATACACATGTAGTTTAATACAAATATTCTTTTCAAATATCTGAATTATCAAAACTCATCTGTCAATTTGAAAATACACTTTAACTAATGAGCACCAGTTAAACTGTATTTTCGTCTGTTGAAATATACCATAACTAAACAATTTTTATTCAAATACCTACACTTTATCTAAAACTTCAGACAAAATATACTTTGATTAATAATACACTTTGACTTTAACATATATACATAAGTGAAAGAATGGTTTGAAAAATATGAGCAATTTGATGGGATGAATTGTTATTGTTTACAGTCACTTTTTGTTCATGATGTTTTTGCGCTTCGAATTTAACCGTCGGAAAGCATTAAACCATTGTATTGATCAATGAAATATATTATTGGTTTAATTTCAAAAGGTTGGATTTGAAGTGTAAAAATTGTAAGAGTTTATATGGATCAAAAATTTGATATGATAATATAAATAGATGAGTTTTTAATTTTTTTTAAAAAAAATTTAAAAGTAAATTAACTTTTAAAATGTAATTCATATTATATTGTTTTTTTTTTTTTTTTTTTTGT
>JAOXNN020000042.1:1788867-1806549 GCA_028571205.2 Hydropsyche betteni | reverse complement strand
AATTTTGAACTGTTTTTCGATAAAGTAACATTATTAACATTGTAATAAATTGGCGATATGATTATAATGGCACAAAATTTTTATCTGTCCACTAATATGGGCCATTAAACGTCACATGTCTATTAATATGGACTCGAAACTAACGTTTTTGTGATGAATGCCTTGTTGAGATTATTCTATTATTATTTTTTTCAATAATCAAATATAGAAGTAGAAAACACATATGGTTTAATACAAATATTCTTTTCAAATATCTGAATTGTCAAAACTCATCTGTCAAGTTGAAAATAAACTTTAACTAATGAACACTAGTTAAATAAACTATATTTTTGTGTGTTGAAATATACCATAACTAGACAATTTGTATTCAAATACACTTTATCTAAAAAGTCAGACAAAATATACTTTAACTAATAATACACTTTGACTGTAACATATATACATATATGTGTAAGAATAGTTTGAAAAATATGAGCAATTTGATGGGGTGAATTGTTATTGTTTACAGTCACTTTTTGTTCGTGATGTTTTTGCGCTTCGAATTTAACCGTCGGAAAACATTAAGACCATTGTATTGATCAATGAAATATATTATTGGTTTAATTTCAAAAGGTTGAATTTGAAGTGTAAAAATTGTAAGAGCTTATATGGATCAAAAATTCGATATGATAATATAAATAGATGAGTTTTTAATATTTTTTAAAAAAATTTAAAAGTAAATTAACTTTTTAAAATGTAATTCATATCATATTGTTTTTTTTTTTTTTGGAAAATATTGAAAAAAGTTTTAAAAAGCTTTCGGAAATCGATTGGTTAAATCAATTGTTTGATTCGTTGATTTTATTTTAAAAAGAAGACATAACAAGATTTAAAATTTTGGAAAGTTATTATATTGTATCAAATACTAAAATTTATATAACACTTAGCAACTCATCCATCTATTTTTCACATCAAATTTTCAATGTGCAAAAACTGTTATCAACAGGAAGTCACTATAAAATAAAATACCAAGTACTAATTACAAATCTTCAACAAATTTAAATCCGTATACAACGTTTCATATTTCAATTGATAATTACATATCAAAAATTTTCGCACACTAAAAATAATCACACTGATAACTCAACGTTTTGATCAACTCCGAAACCGCACAACAATCACACCTCCCCAGCAACATTTGCACACATTGCCAAATGCGAAAACGACACAAATTTCCCATGATCTTTACAATCAACATTTCAAACACCGAATTCCTAGATTCTTCATATCGCTCCGAATATGGCCCGCGAATAAATTGGACATTCGGCGAGCGCGTTACCAAATAGCCCGCAATAATTAATCTCGGTAATTAGATGGCTTCCATAGATCCATGTTACGGTGAAATTCCGTTACGCAAACGTTTCACAGACTTTTGTCAGAGTTGCACCGCGGTCGTGTCGGGTTATAAGTCATTTCATAAAAAAGAGAGATGAAAAATGGCGAAAAAGAGCCGTTATCAATCCGATATTATTTGTTTTCTCTCACGCGTCGGGGGGCCCGTTTATATAACTTTCGGTCATTGTTGCGTCTTGACATGTGAGTTTATAATAAAAAAATGACTGTTTTGCGAATCAAAGTAAAAGTTGGTTTTATTATCTAAAGCATTGTGCGTTTTTATTGAGTTTGTTATAGTTTATCGCGGTTGGAGCTTTCGTTTTCAATGTCGGCTCGAAAGCGAGAATGGTTCTCATATGAAATGTCAGTTGAGGAAAATTGCCGGTCGTTTCGTGAAGAGCATTGTACTACAATTTTAAATGATAGACTTTCATTTTTTCGCTAAATAGCGGTGCTTGACAGTTTAAACGTTTTTTCTTATGAATCAGCAGCTTTCAATTTGATCTGATTATCGTTTTATTTTTTTATTTTTCAATTTCAAACACTTCCTTGTGAATGAATGAATCGTACAAGTCAGATTATTTTATGAATATAATTGAACATCCATTAACATTTAAGCACACATATCTTATTATGTGAAAAAAATTCTTTAGTTTTAGACAAAACATCAAACTTATTTATTTTTTTAGAAAAATCAATTTTCATTGACTTTTCAGTGAAAATTTGGACTGTTATTTTAGAAATATCAATTTTACATCATGTATATTATATAAAATATACATTTTCATATTTGAAGTTTGTTTTTTTTTTTTAAATCGACCAAACACGTATCAAAGAACATTAAAGAAAATGTGTCATATTGCGTATTAAGAAATTTTCACGACTGAGCTACATTAACATTGTTCTTATAATGAACAAACTTTCCATTTCGTGATTCGAGCGTACAACATGTTCGACTGTGAACAATTCCCTATATATAATAGTGGATTTCTGTGTATCTGTACGTTCGCATGATGCTCGCGACCTTTTTTAAAAAAAAATTTATGATGATTATGATCATATGTCGTAATTGTGTCAATAACAAATGAACTGGTTTTATTGATTAAATATTAAATATATTCAAATCCAGTACGGGCATTGGGTAGCTTCTACCTCTGGCTTCGTGTATATGTCACAAACAAATAACAAATGAACTTTTTTGATTTTATTAATTAAATATTCAAATCGGGTACACATTTCGAGTTCACACGATCGGGTTTTCACATTTTATCGTTTTCCATTTTTTAACAATACTTCAGCCGATTTTATTGACATCGGGTTTATATACTTTCTGAATAAACTTATAAATTATAACACGGAAACGAAAATCGCTTTCAAAAAAATTAAAAATCATTCAAATTTTTTACTCGATGCACATTTTTTTCTCATCAATCCAATGACATAAACACAAGACGAACGACATTCCTCGCGTTCGACATCCATAATGACACAAAGGAACGTAATAAAAAGACAATTTCACATTGGCTGAATCGAACGTGAAGCAACGCGCCGGAAAACTCCGATCCGCCGGCGCGGAAAACTCGCCGGGAAAAGCGACCGTTGCACCACCGATACCTTCTCCTACCGTCGTTATTTTTCCAACAATATGTGTGGGTGGCGAAAAATCGGCATTATTCGGCACGTGTCACCGCCACATGCGCAATAATCGCCGAAGAACAATCGAGCCGCGGCGGATAATTGGCTCCAGATGAGGGACGGCCCCAACAATGAGGCGTTCATTGTGTTTGATGTTGTTGTTGTTGTTGTTGTTGGTGGTGTTCTGCAATGTGGAGTGTTCGTTGTGTGGTCGGCGACCTGAACCGAAATATGATCGGTTGAAATTCGGTGTCGGAGTGCGGGTTTGTGTTTGTTTTTGGGATTGCGGTGATTTTTTCGGTGGTTTGCGCAATGCTGTTTGGATAAGTGCTAGAAGTCCCATATATATATAATAGCGGATTTCTGTGTGTATGTATCCGTCCGTTCGTCAGTTCGTATGTTGCTTGATGACTTGGTTTCGCAAATATGTGTGGGTGAATGGGTGTGTGTCTGTCCGTCTGTCTGTCTGTCTGTTCGATGACACTCGCGACTTTTTTTCTTTTTTTTATCATGATGATGAAGATGATGGTGAACAAATGAACTGTAGAATATTTTTATTCGTTTTTCAATAATTAAGTCTTTGTTTTGTCGAATATATTGGTTATCATCATTAATTTAACTTTAACCACACGTGGATCGGTTATTAAATGGCTTTGATCGTTTGAACGTCTTGAGATCGATTGAAAATGAAAAGATATTTTTTACATTATCAATTTTTTTAAATAAATATAATGTTGACACATTTCAATGTAATTTTTTTAATTTTCTAAGATGTATACTGAAAATATGATACAATTTTTTTTAACGAAAATCCATCGAAAATATAGTTTGTAGTCCAAAAATAGCAATAGTTAGCAAGTTGAATGCAAAAGTTAAACAAAATGTATCCGAATTTTGAACAACGCAATTTATGTTGTTCGAATTTTCATTGGTCCACCTTCTAAGCAATTTTTGATTCAGAATGCTTATTTTTTTTTTTTTTAGTAGCTATACAAATTTTACATCTCTCTTCTCTAATTTAGAGTTTTAACTTTAATCATATTTCTATAAATATCGAAGTTACAATCATTCAAAGGATGGATACATTTTTTTGCGACACCCATAATACTTCGTTCTGCAGTAGATTTTGTATAAGCTGTGAATGATATTATATTATAACTGTTATGATGTTTTAGTGAATCGAGTTGAAAATAGAAATCTTAATTTTTTTTAAATAATTGCGAATGTTTATAAACAGTAATATGAACATCAAAATCATGTATCTGGAAAAAAAATACCAGATTATCTGATCTTACCACTGATATAACGGAAATGTGATTGCAGAACATATTCATACAACAACTAAACTGTTAAGATCTGTATCATAAATTATTTTAAAAAAACCAACTTTAATTAGTAACACGAAAACTATGAAATACGCAATAAATTTTCAGCAAAGTCCACAACCATTAAAATATTAACAGAGCCATCTATCCAAAAGCGCAAAAACGAAAAATAATAAAAACCATTTGTTTATGTTTACATACTTAAATAAACGGCGCCATTGTAAAATCGCACATAAAAAACACAACTGTCCAAAAGCGGTTTTATTGTCGAGGGAAAATTTCGAAACGCATTTATTCCGAGTGCACAGCGTAATAAAAATCCAGTACATTCAGTACAGTGCAATAGCGACAGATAATATCTGCAATTAGACGACCGGTGCACGGCGTTTTTCAATCTTTCTTGAACCGCGGGACCCCCATTGTCATATGGAAAATGTCAGTTCCTGTAACATACAGTGCCCTGTAATATAGTGGCACTAAAATGTGTGTGTATGTGCTGTCGTTACGCACAAGGAAATTAATATGTAACGATTCGTTGTTTATGGCCGGTGCGATCTCGTAAATTCAAATGAATCCAATAAAAATGTAGTCGTAAATATTGGAGGTTTTGACCGAAAATTGGCGTAGGTTTGTTTTTTTTTTTTGTTTGAATATCGATACGCCGACGCTTAGTCTATTTTATAATGTCCGTTTAATGTCTTGATTATAATGAGCACGAGTTTTGCAATGGAAACAATAAAGAAGTAAATTATTGTTTAAATGAGGTTTCTGTATTGAGTATGTGACGTACGTTTGTGGTTGTGGTTGAGTGAATTTTCAGATGAATAAATATTAAAAGTTACTTATGTAAGCGAATTTTTATCTATTGCTTATTCGGGGAAAAAGTTTGAATTTTTATGACGTTATCAGATTTATTGTTGCTGCATAATCCATTCAAAAGATTTGCATCCAACTCGGAAAACGTCAAACGAATATCACTTTCGATTTCGAAACAGAAGTTTTAAACTTTTCCGTAATAATATAAATTATATATTCTTATATGAACTATATGTTGAATTTATATTACTTAATATACAAAAGGGTATACGAATGATCGTAAAATCAGATCAACTAAAGAAAAATATTTTACAATTTATGATACCAGATCTAATCTTTAAGCAAAAACCACACCATTACTTTGCGGTATGAAAGATTATGATCAATGGTGTGAAAATTTCTCAGGAGGCTATTTCGTTTTATAAAAGTGTTAATAAATATAAACCTTCCTCAAATGGAGCAGTTTCTATGGTTTCGTATTACGTTATTGTGCATTTAATTTATTGTTTGAGCGTGTGTACGTTAGATGAATCAATTTTAAAAACATTTACAGATTCTAGGTTAAGATATGACATTTGAATATAAAATATAAAAAAAAATACAATGGTATTGAATCTATTTTCAGCTATTCAAATATAGAAAAGAACAATTAACAGATCTGGCAAATCGTTGCAAACGATTTTGCAATAAGACATTGTAGAATATCATTAAATCAACAAATATATGCTTGAATGAATTTTTAAAATGGTCGCGATCATGCAAATATATTCCAGCTATTGATTTTTAGCATATAGTTTTATATTAATTTTTAAATTATGTGTTATTAGAAAATTTTTATTTATTTCAAAAATTTTATAACATTCAATAAAGGTAAATTATTTCTGATAGCATTTATATTTCAGAAATTGTATTTTATTAATAGGAATTTTGATACGAAGGTATTTTGAAATAATAACATAATATAACATATAACATATATTGAGTAAGGTTCTAAGTTTCTTTTTTTTTTAAGAAATCATTTTGCATTGATGTCTAATTTTTCTAATTGATATTAAAATACTCAACTTTGAAACATAATTTAAAAATAGATAATCTTTAATATTTTAAGTTCAAAATTAAATAAAAATAATTATTTATTTATAAATTGGGTGAGTGTTCATACGAACGCTGAATTTAGGTTTTAGATTTTTTATCTAAAGGAATTTCTTAGTGCGTTGACATCTTATTTTTTTCTTAAATCAAACCACTTCAAATTTTCACAAAATCCCTTATTCTACAGCTCTATATTCTTCATTCCGACTCAGCTCGAATGTCCCGATTTTAACACCATTGTCCATTTAAACACAAACACTAACTTATGAAAAACTCTCACGTATGCATTCGTTGCGAACGCCGACGCACAGAATCGATCACCTCAACAGCGATCTCATTGTTTTCTGTCATTCATTTTTTTCCGAAGCGTTTTGCCAGGACACGGTGGGTGTAAAGAGTCGATTGTTCTGCAAATCAGACACCAAGTTTCCCAATGACATTTTCTCCAGCAAACGTGTGACGTTCGTTGCACACGTTCGACGTTGCAAAATTGCAGCATTTCGTTCCAAGTCCGTGTCAACAGTTCCAGTTTGCGAAGGTCAACTGAATTTACTAAACATCCATCATCTTGTGAATTTACGCTTTCGGTGAATATAAACTTTTTTTTTGAAAATTCGCCACGCTTGTATAAGGATAAAAATACGATAATTTTATTTTTATTTTATTATAATATATTATAAAAAAATGCAAAAAAATTTATCCAATGAAAAAAATATATCAATCACATTTTATATAATTTAAATATATTTTCTTCAAATACACAGTGAATTGAATGTGAACTAAAACAAAGCTTGATACAATTTCTTCTCATAGAGCGCAACCGTAATTAACGTAGCGCTATATACAAAGATGGCTCTGATTTTTCGCACAAAAACCCACATAAATAGAAATAAATTGATTTAGTTATTTCATTGACCCGTAATTTATCACAATACGAATCGGTAAGGTCGCATAAAGCCTACGTCGAACAATTCTACTCAGCATTGAAGTTAATATGACTCATTCAGCACAATTATTACAGTTCCTAGGCGGCTTATGATTAATAAGGCTTTCTTGCAGTATATTAATTTTGCCTATAACAGGATACTACATCGGTCTTTCGTCAGTATGATATCTGTAGGCGGATATGTTCCGTCTATTATTAGAGTGTACTGAAAGCCTTTGTTCCGATTGAATTAGTCAACTAAGTACAATAGGAAATGTGCGAAGTGGCCGGAGTGACCTATACGTTGAAAAAGTCATGTCCTGTTATGTCGAAAAAGGCTTTTCGGTTAATATGTTGCGTGACAAAATGATTTGGTTGCGTTATTTATATGTCAGAAGTGCGTTTGACTCTGAGAATTTAGATCAGATCGCAAAACAGATAAATTGAATTGATCGAAACTCGTTTGTTCGATGATTCGATGGAAAAATATTTAAATTTATTTGTTCTATTCAAATAACATATATGGGTGAAGTGAAACATTTTTTTTTTTAGATTTAATTTTAATACATTTAAACGAGTATACTCGTATGTTATTGTAATGTGTTTATCAATGTGTTTATCAGTGCATTTAATTTATGGTAATAGGAACATTTTTAAAATTAAAATTATAATATTGTTACGCATAAATCATTGTGCAATAATATTATTTAAATTAAGCGTTCCGAATGATCGAATTATATAAATCGCAGGTGGTTTTTCGGAGCGCTCTAGAAAAACGACCATTTCTTTGGATTATTTCAAAATTTATTAACGATCCTATCAAAAAGCACAGTAAAACACATAGATTCAGCCGCATATCCTTAATGTCAAGGTCGTCATTTATGGAGCATTTGACTTTGTGGAAATTTATTGTATTAACAAAAGTATCGATTCTATAAAAAATAAGATATATCGAAATCAAAATATACGATCGTTCGCAATGCGTATAGAGCACGTATGTTTCTAAGATTTTTCTGACATTTTGGATTCGTTATTATGGATCCTGTTTTCGACCTTGATAATACCGACGGATCGTGTAATTTGTAATAAATTTATTTTTGGATTTTTCAACTGACCCCCGTACAACAGGAATATGACAAGGTGATATTTAATGAGAAAAAATGTGTGTCGTAAATATCAACAAGAGCCCGAATGATATAATATGAAGTTATAAAGGGCAGTTACATTTAACGAAATGTTATTGATTGGATTTCGCTATAAAACTTTTCAACGATGAAAATTTCAAGGAAGTCTAGAGTTTTGATTTATTCGATCGTAAGGATCGATTAGATCAAACGCCAGTTAAGAATCTTGATCGTGAAGGAAACAATAAAGATTTTATAAAACTCGCCGCGGTCATATTTAATTTTATATTGCCTTATTCGGCGATGATTTCTATTATCAAAAATTCAAAATTGCCCAATATGACGTAAGTTCAAGGTAAAAACGAAAATATTTTTCTTACAGAATCACACACGTATCTTATCTCAGAATACGTACATATTTTATTATAGAATATACTGTCGTAACAATTTGAATTTACTATAATTGTTTTATAGAATTAAAATTGAATAGTCAATTAAAAATAAATACCAATTATCCTCCCGCAAATTTGTAAACAGCGTGAAAATCCTTTGTACGCAGAAACGCATTAACTTTGACCTCTGATATAATGTATGCTAATGCAGAAGAGATCTAAGAATTTTTTTTGAAGAAAAGCACAATATTCAATTCGTCGTGGGAAAATCGAGCACGGTCAATGGTGGGTTCTTAAAAATCAGAAAAATTCCCGAAGACAATCCGCATTCGATAAAAGCCGCAGTAAATAAAACCCGATTGTTGTCTGTGTCCTTTGCGAAATCTAGAATGGACTATCATTTGAATTTATTATGCCATTTGGACATTGGAAGCGTGAAAGTGTCTCTGTATAATGGACACGTGCCTGTTGGTGCTTGTTCGAATGAAAATTCACTTTTGCGTTATTATAATTCGCCATTCGAGTGTCAATGGCGAAAGCGTATTGATACTTAGCGCGCGTGATTTGAATGTATGCAGTTTTATGGTGGATGCAATCAAAAGTCCATCATTTGATCGTTAATGATCATGTTGGGTGATTCAAACATATTGATAAACTTGTTTGTAATATCATAAATTTAAATTGAAATTATTCGTAATATCTAATGGTCGTTAAAGTTCATGAAAAAGCTTTATAGCGATTGAACAATGTTTTCGATTATCTTTATGCATGGATGACTAATTTCCATTTCCATTACTGAAAAATCGAATACTTATCATTTCAAACGTCTCTTTCATATTCATTTTACTTTCTTGATTCAATAAAATGTAGGTCATTCGATTGTTTATCGTGTAAACGAGAATATTCACACACTTACCATTATGCACAAGAACATGTTTTGTATATGATTGGCTGTGACTCACTTTCACCCAGTGATCTTCGTAACTTATCAATAATATTATTACAGTCGATAGCATCCATAAATTTTCTATTCTAATTAAAAATTGCCACTAAGACGACACTTAAATTAATCGATCGTCTGCTTTCGTCGAAATCGAAAGTGAACTTGCACATTATCGATATACGCAGCAATAAATTCTCTATAGACTTTCACGTTCGACTGGTGAATACTAAAATTGCATTTTCTTTCGTTTCAGTTGACTTTTTTTCTCGTGTCGAATGTGAAAATTAAGTGCAACGGAATAATTGAAATTATTAATGCATACATTAAGTGTACTGTGGCCTCGTCACGTTTCTCAGATTAACTAAGATGTTGGCCTACAATCATGATTTCTTTCTCATGATCCTTTGTTTTGTCATGTTTCATTACGCTACCGCATGTCGAAATGTTCACTAATACCTTTTAAGAGACTTTCTTACAAAAAAATTGTGGAAAAAAAATGGAAAAGAAAACAGACAGTTGTATGTATAATAATGATGATATTTATACAAAAAAATCTTACATACTAAAAACGTATATTTTACAATACAAAAATAAAATGACTGTCAATTGGCATTCACCATTATTTCATATAATTATATTCATACACACACGACAGGTTTCAAATTCTTCTAGAATTATTTGATATAAAAACGGCTTGTTAATAATAAATATTTTTATGACCATTCACAAATACATGGCTTTGGCAGCAGTTAAATATGGAATTTATAGTTTAACGATCACAACAAGGTAGTTGTCTATTTTTAAAATTATTAAAAACATTATTTCTACAACATAAATATTATTAATAATCATATTATGAAATTTTTATTGAGTATTTTCTCGAATATTATCAAACAATAACTAATTATCTAACTTGTTGTAGTTGTTACCCTATAATAACGTTGAATCGTGCTCCTCATTGATGGAAAGATCGGGAAAAGGCACTGGCAAATTTGTTAATGGACGACGAAGAGTTTCGATCTTAATTGTTCTCACATATTTTAAACACTTTTATTTAAAAAGGTACTCCGTGTCCTCTGAGGAAAGCGTCAATTTGACCACCCGATTGTGACTCTCTACCTGGAGCTACATAATAAAACTGTTGTTGTTGTTGAGGTTGTTGTTGAATTTGAGCAGCTTGAGCCAAAGCAGCTCTAGCGGCTTGTCTATCTTGTTGAAGTTGACTATGTTGTAATTGTTGCTGTTGAGCGAAGAGTTGTTGAGAATTTTGATACAATTGCTCGTTTTGATGGCGTTGGTATAATTCTTGCGGATTGCGAATTTGAGGTTGAGCCCGAATCTCTTGAGGAACTGGATGTTGCAAACGGTGTCTGTACAAAGGAGGACTGAACCCTTGAGGTTGTCTCGGTACCTGAGGTAAACTGACTGTGGGCTGGACACGGTGGTTCAAAGTGAATTCTCCATTAGTTTGGGGCAATGTCTGATAGAGTTGCGCATTATATTGTCCACTGGATGGATCGTATACTAGCTGGGTAGAGAAAATCGGATTTCCAGTAGCTGTTGGTGGCTCAGAAGCTTTCGATTGCGTTTTGAAAGTTGCTGGCGTCGAAGACACTATTTGATTTTCTCGTTGGAACTTGGCAAACTCTGCGGCAAAGTCGATCTGTCCCACTGTAGATGGGCGAGATGAGGTGGCGAATGCTGAAGATGGACGAACTGAGGTAGCATATGCTGAAGATGGTGTGGGAGAAGTTGGAATTGCGTTACTGTATACGACTTGAGGTCTCTGAGTGACGGGACGTTGAGTGATCCTGAGAAGTTGAGGTTTATAGGTAGTAGCTGGTAATTGAGGACGAGGAGTGATAGCAATAGGAGTTGGTGGAGGTCTTGGAATTCTGGTGGCTGGTACTTGAACTTCTTCATCATCAATTTCAGCGTGTTGACGATATACGTTTTGGAATACAGTTGTAGGACGAGGAGTGGTGTGCAATGGTCTCGCTGGTCTCGAAGGATAGTTAGCTGGTTCGTTCGAGGCTTCGTTCGATTCTTCTTTAGCATCATCTTGTTCTTCTTCATCGGCAGCAGCATTAGGATCGCATGGATTACCAGATACATAAGTGAACTCACGTTTGTTACCATCTGGGTCGACATATCCATACTTTCCTCTGACTACACAATCAGTTCCTCTAGTTTCTTCCTTGAAACTTCCATCAGCTGCTTCGTATCCGAAAGTAAACGATCCGTCATCGTTTACTTTGTTATAGTTTCTGATGGTCTGAACTGGAGGTGCTTTCGACGATTCCTTTGTTCTAGAAGGTTTAGCTGCGGCAGGACGAATATAGTTATCAGATCGAGCTGCTTGACGGCCATACAGGGAAAGTTCATCGGCTGGTGATACAAGGACAACGTCTTCGTCTCCAGCACGGTCATCAGCCTCGTAGTATTGGAGCTGGTCATCAATGACTTGAACTGGTCTTGGACGTAGTCTGACCCTGCGACTTTGTGCTTCAACCGTTGATAGAAGCACGCACGCGAACAGCGCAAAAATCTGAAAAATAATTACATTTTTATTAGATCACTTTCAAATGAGTCAATAACATAAATATAATACTTCATTCATCAACTATCAGTACAAGTTCATTCATAAAAATTAATGATGCATAGTAGTATATTATATTTCCAATGTGAATATTTCATGTTTATTGGCAGTGAACGTATTGTAAATGTTATAATATTGCTTTATTTTTATATGAAAGTTTTTTATTGTTAAAAAGTGATCATTAATAAATGAGACAGTTTGAATGATGATAAACGATAATTTGTTTACAACATTTTCTAAATATAATCAAAAAATTTCATAACAACCAAAGCACAAACCGAGACGAATAAAATCGAACAAATAGTAGAAAGTACACACAATTATGAGATACCCATCGACAAATGTAACAAACGAGAATTTAACAACGATGACGCGAGTCCATCAAACGATTAGGCGAAAATCCGGGAAAGCGCGCGCTTTTCCGAGCGAAAATTCACGGCCACTTTCTACCACATTCACGATTGTATCATCACAATTAAAAACAGAGCAATTTTGCATATTACGAACTCGACATGTTGGATAATACCGTATTTGTCGATAGCGAAACGAAAGCGAAAACACAATACGGAACGGTCTTCATACGCGAGGCGCATCTGTCGCACTTCTGGCGGCGCTTTCTTCGTGTTTTCACTTTGATTATCATAGTTTCACTTGGTGGGAAATGTGCGAGTTCGAAAATAGAGGCTTTGAAATTTCGCGGGTAATAATGTCGCATTATTGATGGCTGAGCAAACGGAGCGGCTAATCCGGGCGCACGAGTCTGTTTTTGGATATTATCTTTTGAAAAGTCGTAAATTTTGTGTTATTATTGTTGATTCTTTTGATTTGTGTTGTCTGGGAGCTTTCACTCACGATTATTTTTTTTTCGGAATAGGAAATGTGTATTGCAAATATATTTACGTCCGGATTGATTGTATAGCGAATTTTTTGTATCGAACGTGTTTTTTTGTCATTTTTAAATTTATATAATCATTTAATTTATTAAGTTTTCAATTTAAAACATTCCAATGCTTATTAAATAAATGCCGCATATATGCAATTTGAAAAGTACTCAATCAAAACTAAGCCCGTAATGAGCGGCAATCAGTACTTTTACAGCAACTGTAGCTTGCATCATTCGAAAAATTAACTTCGATAATAACACAAAATTAACACGTAAAAAATTCAAAATATACAATTTAATCCACGGAAATTGCTCAATCATTGCGATACAACGGATGTGTTCATATTATCGAATTTCATCAATCGAGACACCAGACGCGATGATGCGAGAAAAAATTACGTTCGAGAGTGAAAAAAAAAAAACGCATGAATAACACAGACTGGCAATCATCACGCCTAATGATCATCACGTCATAATATGACTTGTGGGCAGACGAGCCGGCAGACGAAGAAAGTTGAGGTCACCGGAACGAGAAATCACCTTGCCGACATTGAACTTGATCGACAAAACCAGTATGTACTGGAGACGCGTCTGCTTCCATCTTGGTCATTGTCTTCATGATCGTGGTCATAATTTTGAATGAGCGATGGAAAAATGGATGAAAATGACCTTGTATGGGGTGAAAATTGGAAAATAGTAGACGAATATGTCAAATTTGAACGTTCACGTATTGAAACTCTCACTACTGAAGGCTTTTAGTGTGAAATTTTATTCATTTATTAGATTGACGTTTGTTCGAGTCATCACTTGAATGAACGTGCTTGATGGATCTGATTTTGAAAATTACATATTATTAAGAGGTGTTGTGCAATATTTATAAATTTTTATTATATAATTAATATCGTTGAACTTGATCGGATGAGCAGTCAAGTATCGGAAAATTTTTTAATGCCAAGATCATCTTTAGCTGAAAGAAAGTGCATTTATAATGGAGGAAATCGACCGAAGTAATCATGTGCACTCGTATGTAAATGTCGGTTTTGAAACTCTCACTTCAGTAAAATATATAAATTATATCGGATTCGATAAGACTGACGTTTAGTCTAGTCATCTCTTGAAAGTGCATGTTATATTCGATGACGTTGATCTCGAATATTACATGTTAATATCCCGAGTGTTATAAGTATTTGGTTAGACGTTTTTAATAATGATTTATTCAAAGTGCACATAAAAGTGATTTCACTTTAAAAGGGTCAATGTTAAACATAAGGTGAACCGATCAACATATCAAACGACCTCTCTTATAAAAGTTTCACTTTCATTCACTGCGATGCAATAATTGTTATAGCGAAATTACGAAACTTATCGTCAATCTAAAAAACACATTACACCAAATAACCATAGATTAAATTACCCTCACGAATTATTGCCATACATCAAACACGCGGCTATTAACACCGTAATCGATTCTCGAAAAGTTGCACACAAAGTCGTTTCACGGCCTGAAAGAACCATTACACGTAACAACCGAAAAGAGGCGATCCTCGGCCACCGTTGACATCGTTTTTCCGCGACTTGCGAAACTTTTGACTCTTTTACTTTAATTTATACAAAAACGGCCCGAATACTAATTGACTTCTACGGCGATAAAAAAGCACACACACACACACTCGGCTTGCCCAATTCGCTGTCCGTTGACCACTTTCCATTTCGTCGCCGCGGATCCGTTATGCAACTGTGGACATACCATTTTATAATGATTCTGCTCCACTTCCGCAAATATGCACACCATATAAACACCGTGTTGTGTATATAATATGTGCTTCGATCGATCCGGTTTCGTCGATCTATAGATTGACGACAATGAGGGCACATTCTTGACGCGGTTGTGTTTCTATGAGAAAGTTTCCTGTTGCGCATGTAAGGATGTCTTTAAATGGAAAATAGTGATAGAAAATAATTTTTTTTTAATAGAAAATAATCGGTTAACTTTTTATAGTTGAAATAGAATTTAATATACTTACTACTTTATTATACTTTTATATACTATGGTATCGATATGGAAATATTTCAACAAATTAACCCATCAATCATAATAGGTTTTATCGAAAATAGTGTCTATCTCGATAAAATCATGAATAGATAAATCAAAATCATTTTGAACTACTTTGACAGATAAAAGAAAGAACTATTTGTCACGATGCGAAAATTTATCATAACCAAAAACAGTAGTTATGACATAATAAATTATTGAAAAAAAAAACTTTATATAAACTCAAGTGGAATCGTTAAAAAATCGAATCATAATTCGCCTACGCACCGTATAATTATTTCGAAAAAAAATACTATCATATATCATTATTACTTCACACTGATCTATTGTTGAACGACCTAGAAAGTATCACGCTGAGGTCGAAAATTTTCGATAAATCCTCAGGCTGTGTAAATAAAATATCACGGCCGCACCTTCTGATCCACTTAAATAATCGTATGCGAAATATACATACGTTTTATCGTGAGTATAATAAATATATATTCTCTTTGGCTAATGTTAAGTTACATCCTGTTGCTTCTCGTCCTCAAGTGTAGTTTATAGCAGCATTATACTCCATTGCGGATAGTTTTGCGTTTCGCAATTGATCGGTTTATATATCGTTATCTTCGGAACGCGAGATTCTCAAATGTGTGTCTAAATTTAAATTGATTCAAATTATAATTGTTAAGTATGCCACCTACGTAGTGGACTTTTAAAAGTGCATCCTACGCTCTGATTAATAATTCATTAAACGAGAAGTATGTGATGAATTTTCAACGCGTTCCAAACATTCAAGCAATCATGTAAGATGTGTGTTCTCTTTGATTATAGTCACTTGAATTTTGCATTCAAGATAGTTGCATACTGACTTTTCAATAGTAATTCGCATTAGAATAGAATTTCAAATATGTACCGTTGAATAATTCATATCGAAAATGATAAACGAATCAATATTCAAACCATAAACATACGGACATTGACATCGACCAAATAAATCATTTTCTAATCTAATAGTATCGAAACTACAGATCGACATCAAATCAAAGAATCGTTCTCACGACCTTCTTCGGCGGATCGTCGTCATTTTTTCAACAATACGTTTCGAAAAGCATCAAGGGCCGCCAAGAATCGTCTATTTAACATTCGCACATGTTGCGAAACACATTTTATGCACACAAGCAGGCGCAATTAAGCCGAAGGTGAAGCACGGGAAAGAGGTCTTCGAAGCAGACCAGATCCTGCGATACGTGTGGGAAATTCCAAACGTTGACCACTGTTACGTTGCGACAACTCAATTTTGTCTTACATATCATTACGTTGTATGAGCATTGTCAAAACGGCGATTCGTGATCGATCCGTCCGTCTCGATTGGAAGTTTCGCGATGAGAAATCGGCCGAGTTGTTGGTTTTTTTTTTTTGTCATGGAAAGCGTCTTTTGTATCGTGTGGGAAAGTTATATTGGTCGGAATAATGATACATATTAAAAATAATATGAAAATCGTTTCGATTGATTCAATGGGTTTAACGAGAGAAACTCGCGTTATGGCTTACGAAATTTGTATTGGACGAATGTCAAAATAAAATTGATTTAATTAAAACAATAAGTTGTTACGATTCTAATTTGTTTTTAATAATATTTTTTTTTGTTTGAATCGAAACGTTCACACACCCGAATTCAAAATACGTATTCATGCCATTTTTCAGCACATTATCATCCGATCATATTTCGATATACTTACAAATATTAAAACGCAACTTTTTTACGATTGTGAGAAACGAACGATTTCGATTTTCCACAAGCGGCGCCTTCGTAACCTTCAGTTCTCACACACGAAACAAAACGAAAAAGCCGACTGCGAAACCGCACGCACATTTCTACGGTTCTGAAATTTCATAAAATGCACCGCGGCTGAAATTTCAATATTCAAAACGGCCGGCGGATTTTTTGCGGATTTCGAACGGTTACGGCAACCGAGCGTTGGGCAAGCCTAATACACTAATGGTGGACGTTTCTCGTTTGCTCTCTCGGAATACATCTACATCGTTTTGCCATTTAAGTGTGGTGTATAATATACCGCGGCAACATCGACAACAACAACAACGAGCAGACGGCAAACAAGAAAGGCACCACATCACGACCTGGACGCGATGTTGCAACCACAAAGCCTCACCTCAGACGATCTCCAGCGGACTTCGCTAACCTCGATGATAGTAATGCTCCTGAGACTGGCTAGGCTTCTATGTTTAATAGAAATGAGGAAAATTGTGCATTGGTTTCAATGTCAATTGTGGGTTTTCGCAGTATAATTTGGAACCGATTGATCTTATAAGTATTGTTACATATAAATGAAAATGTATGCTTTTGTAAAATGGTCTATTTTGATTTATGGGGATTGGGTGCTAATGCAACGCACGGACGCCAACTTATCGCTCGAAAACCAACAGTTTATCATTTAAATAAATATCGCAATTGCTCGATAGATGGACTCTCTCAATAGTGACAGCTCGCAATCGCGTATATATCTCGGTGGTTACGATA
>JAOXNN020000042.1:1767397-1788767 GCA_028571205.2 Hydropsyche betteni | reverse complement strand
AGCCTGTCACAAGACCACCGCTAAAATAAATCTTCGCAACGTGACGAGTCACACCCAAATCTGGTATCTCGGTGTCGTTTTTTTTTTGTACTATATACCCGTTTTGTATTATGTTTTAGTTCGGTTGTAGTCGCGGATTCTTCTTTTGTGCTTGTTGGCAGAATTATGCTGACCATCCGGTGAGATGTTAAAAATTTTATGTTTTTCAATAGCATGTACCATCAAAATTTTTAGCAATTGAAATAGTTTTTGGTGCTAATGCAACGCACGGACGCCAACTTATCGCTCGAAAACCAACAGTTTGTCATTTAAATAAGTATCGCAATTGCCCGATAGATGGACTCTCTCAATAGTGACAGCTCACAATCGCGTATATATCTCGGTGGTTACGATATTTGAAATTGGAATTTGTTCTATTTACTTTATAGATATGTCGTTGAAAATGGTCTCGAAGGGATTTCAGTCATAATATTTGTATATTTAACGAAATTAAGCGACGTGTACACCAATTAGGTCGCTATTTCGTAATCAAATATGTTACTGACGAAAAAATATCTCACTGGAGACAAAATATGTATCAGTATCGAACAGTTCGCAGTCAAGGTATCCGATACCTTGACTATGCGTATATATATCTCGGTTTTTCATGATGTCTTGATGTACACGTGACAATCTCATTGATGAAAAATCGTAACTCGCATATAAAATATACAAATATTATGACTGAAATCCCTTCGAAACCATCTTCAACGACATATCTATAAGGTAAATATTTAGAACAAATTAAAAAAAGTGATTCCAATTTCAAATATCGTAACCACCGAGATATATACGCGATTGCGAGCTGTCACTATTGAGAGAGTCCATCTATCGAGCAATTGCGATACTTATTTAAATGACAAACTGTTGGTTTTCGAGCGATAAGTTGGTGTCCGTGCGTTGCATTAGCACCGGGGATTGTTATGTATTTAATATTCGATAGTGAGAATGGTTATCCTAGTCAAAGTCATGAGAATTAGAATTGCCGGTGGAAGCGATCGCGTAATATTATTATAGAAATAGGTATCGATTTGATGATAGTATGAGTTATGTAAACTAAATAATTCGCATAGGAACATTTCTGCATTAACATTTGCATTTGATATTTGCGATTTTATTGCTTATTTTGAATATCTGTTGAATGATTATTTTGGAATCAAACACAAAGATTTTATGATTGAAAATTAATATTAAAATTAATATGAATGAAAATTAATATTTACGTAACTGTTACGTGGTAAATATAACAGTTGGTCACGAATATTAAACGTGTAAATAATTATTCGACAATGTTTTCGAACGAATGGAGTGTGGATAAATTTAATTATATTTTTTTCAAATGGCATTTTTCTATTAATGCTAAATAGTTATTTCGACCATGAGAAGTTTTAATTTGTTTATGCGCTTTGATTTATGCGAAATGTTTCTATTATACATATATGAGTCGCGTTAAGTTAAACCGAAGGTTGTTGGTGTATAAAATTGATTTCTTCTATAGATTTCTCCAATAATTCCATTGAATGCATTCTGTTATGAACTCATTTATAATAACCTAGACAATTTTATTTCAATTCAAGGAACTGATAAAATAGCGTAATTTACATACGAGTTTATGAATCGAGAACTATATTTTGAATTGAATTCATTTTGTTGAATCGAAATGTTTCCATATGAAAATCAGTTGACTTGTGTCTCAATCGGTGGTTCAACATTGAGAAATAGTTATCATTGTAATATTTTATTTTATAGAGGTATAATAGTCGATTGAACTATTCAAGTTTATTGTGTGTCGTTTTCATAGAATTTTCGTTTGTAAAAAAGCTTCTTTTTTTCAAACGTCGACAAAGGTCAACAACTTTTTCTCTCCTTTATGGTAAAACCGATTTGTTTACAATACCCCGTGCTAAGTTTTTTCATATACATTTTTTTAATATCAACGATACACAAATTAAATTATAGCCAATATGCCGAGAGCTTTTTTCCTACTCGAATCAATCGTTGAAAACGTAATATTTTATACGAGCAAACGTCTTGGCGCTAACCTTTTGCACTTTAAGTCCGCTTTTCAACATTATAATTGACTAAATTTATGTAATATTTTTTTTATTAAAAACTCATTATAATTCAACGAGCGTATTGAACTTTAGATAATGTAGATTGCGCTACGTTTTTTTAAAGGAAGTAAAATCCAACGGAACTATTCATCAAATTTAACCAAATAAAAACCTTTTTCTCTAAACAGATCATGAATTATGACGCACGTGCAATCACGTCGAGTCTACGAGGTCTTTATTACTGATTTTTTCAACGGGAAAATCGTTTTAAAACGCGTTAAAGTCACGTAAAAAATAAAAACAACGTTCGTACAACACGTAGGCGAATCGCACGCTTGAACGCCCCCGAGCAAAGACGGCCAATTTCTACACGTTTAAGGCAAAAATACACATTGAAAACACCTTGTAATATACATGTAATATATAATATACATGAGAGACCAGAAGATGGTTTCGCAACAGTTCGACTCCTTTTAACGAGCAAGTGCCGATAGCACGAGGAAGTGAAAACGCGAAACGTGCGAAACTATCCGACCCCGCATCGCACACACACAATAGGTTAACGAAATCGCCGGAATCTTTATTATTTTCGTATCGGCCAACAATTACGCGTTGGCAATGCAACTTTCGGCAGTTGCATCAGGCCGATGCGTGCATTTTTTGCGTGTAAAAAAAATCATGTACGAAAAGCGTTTTGTGTCTCATCTGACCCGCAGATGGTTGGCCAATATCGGCCGACTTTCGCAACGGTTGAAAAATATGAATTTTTTTTCTCACAGTTGCTAGTGCAGCTCGGTGTTGCTATTGAGCGTTGCTCTCTTGCCGTGTTATTGTGTTTAATTATTTGTGTTTGGTCGCGTTGGGCAAATTTGGCTATCGGGCTGTGCGTGCGTGTGTGAATCGGCTGCGAAAGCTCGCGAGATTCCCATACGTTTGGTTTTGTTATTTTTATCATGTATTTCGTGTTTTTTTTAAGTGTTACTAATTTCGGATGTGTCCATTTGCTAATTGCTCGATGAAATGGTAGGTTTGTTTTGTGTCGTGTGAATGTTGCATATACCGAGTAAATGGGTATGTAAGTGGACGTTGTTAAGAAAGAGGGCTTTGGAGTAAGGTAATCTTAATATTAATCTATTTTAAAGCTTGTCCTTAAATATCAATGAGACATCAACGCACTTCGAAGTTCTTTAAATAAAAACATGAAACCCGAAACTCAAATTCCTCATATGCACAAAAAGTCCCTAAATATATCAAAAAAGTATTTGTATTTTAATTTAAAATTAAAACCTTACACATTTTTAATTTTGAATAATAAAATTCAACATTTAAGTATTTAAACGTTGATTGTATAAATTAGACTTTAACGAGCAATTATAATAATATGAGAAAAATTCATGAAACCCGAATCAACACAGAAAAAATTGTCAAAAGGATTTATCCAATTTAAATTGTGGATTTAAAATCGTATTAATATTCTATTATTTATCGTTCACGTATTTAATTAGGAATTCTAGTAGAAACAAATAAGAAATCATGAATCGAAAACTATATATAATATTTGCATTTAAAAAATATTACATTTGAATCGAGAAATCGAATGAAGTTGTTATCTCACTATCGAAGATTAATTAAAATGCATTATAGAAATAGGCATCTACATCAATTTCGATAATACCAGACATCCAATCGTACAAATTTCGCAACGTATCGATCGACCATTAAAACAATTTCGCAATTACGCACCCGAGAAAAATCGCAAATAATTAAAACAAAAAAAAAGCGCGAAATCGAAAGCGAACAAAAAGCACCAGTTACGGTCAGTGCGAACGGTTTTCTCACTTGTCGAAGTTAAAGGTCGCTGGTTTCGACATTCGGTTAAATTTTAACCCTGAAATTTCCACGAGAGTCCCACGGTGTTATCCGTATGAGTAATTGTACACAATACTAGCCAGCTGGCAGAAAAATCGTCGACAATTAATAGGTTGGACCTTTTTGTGTTGGGCGTTCAACCGTGACTGATCCCAACAGTCAAAGGTGAAGGAGACTCCATATTGTATCTGGCTGTCCGCTCTCGTATTTTTTCGTTTATTTTATTATTATGAGATGGTTGTGGTTGTGAAAAAAATCGAGGAAATAAGTAGGAGATTCGTGTTTAGTTTTGTACAATGGTCGTTTAAATATTTTAACGGTTTATAGACGGGAAAAAATCGTTACGCTTCAATGGTGTACTTCTTAACGATTGTTTGACATTCAATTTTTTTTTTAATCGTGACGCATATTCGGTAGAAGCGTTATGATAATTATTCGATTTATTAATGTAGCATTTATATAAAATTTAATTGGATTTCGTATAAAAAAATTGTAAGCGATACACGCGCGGTTTATTTCGAAAACGTTTTATATTTTTATAACCTGTATATAGTTAAATTTTTAATGTTTTCTTAATTAAGATATTTTATAATAGAAACTAATTATGATAATAACATTTTCCGAGAGAAAGTTCAAGTTTTTCCACGCGAAAACATATCAGATTTACGAAACCAATTTTATAACTGAATTACGCAACTTTGATAATAACGCTTTTAATTAAACAGAAGAAAGTGCACAGACGCATAATAACCGAACCGACAAATCAAACCAGAATAACCGTTCAATTAACCATTTTCCAACGTTCATACTTACACCATTAATCAACCCTCATTAGAATATCTATCCAATTAGCCATTTCTAAACACACAATCATATTATCATACGAGCGTGACTCACTAAAGTCCGAAGCTCGGAACGGACGAATTTCGCAAATTCCCAGCCGTTCACGGAAACGAATCCACGGTGGAAATTCAACAAAACCATATTTACAATAACACAAAGCGATCGTGCAGGGCAAATCGGCAAAATTACCGTTTACGTGTCGATCCGTATCCGTCTAAAGGGCGCGGTCCGTTACGTGGCCGGTTTATTATACACGTGAAGTTTACTGCCCTACAAAGATCCATGTTGCATTTGATATGTACAGAGACGTCCGTAAGTATTCGCTGATCTATATTTTATTGATTTTAATTGTGTATAAAATTATTTGAAAATGTGAAGTTTCAAATTGATAGGTGCAGAAGGTGTAAAAGTTGTACTTATTGAAGATTTTTAATTTTAATGATTTTTTCGTATTGAATTTATGAGTTTGTATAATTTTTTTTGATTTAAGTAGTATTTGGAATTATTATTATTATAATATATTGATAAATTATATGATCATCTATTAAGAATAAGATCATTTTGAAAAAAATAATTTCAGTGTACAAACTATTGAGAATTATTTCTCTTTTATCACTACATAGTTGATACATGTTGTATAATATGATAAAAAAATTAACCAAATTTTCAATAATATGAAAATAAAATTATAAATATATTTTTCAATGACAAGACTATAAAAATATACTTTTATATTCGACCCAAAGTATTTATTACATATTGAATAAAGTTTGATCATTACAATAATTATTCATAAAAACTAGATCAATAATTACACCGAAAAACAATTTCATCACATTTTAAGAATGCGGTTATTCGAACACATCGAATATTTTCTTCGATACATAATCTCGCACACCCTATAATAAACCCGAAGCATCAATCACAAGTTCCTCGCACAGTTCTATTCAATTCGGCGAATGTAGACCGGCAAATACTTATGAGCGACAGTGTATATATATAATGTTATGATATTATGTGGACATGTCGCTCGCGATATCTAACGGACGGAGAAAGTGATTACGTGCGAGTTTCACTGGTAATCGTGGACAAATCGGGCACCGAAAGCGAGAACACGTGAAAATTTATGTTGTGACACGTGCAAAGAAAATTCTTACGTTGGTGTGACGTAAATTTGTCGAATCGATCATTACAGTTTTGAAATAATCGCGATCAATGCGATGCGGTCGATAAAAGCTCGAACACACATAAAAAAGCTGCATCGAAGATTTTTTTTTTTAATATAATTACTTAAGACATTAACTTTAAAAACATCTCATAATTACAACCAAAATTTCAAACATTTGACTTTGACATAATAAACCAATCAATTAAACCCCCTTATGTATAATTACGATTCAAAACACTTGCGAAAAATGTAATGATTAATCGCAATCCATCATTTTGTCGGAACGAAAACGTCTTCGGAAACGATTCAATCTCCACACTCTCGAAGCATATTAACGTTCTTCAAAAGGTCGAAAAGATCGCACACATCATGAAAGCCTTGAAGAAGCTTTTATTAATGACTTATCGACGTCGTTAATCTTCCGAAATTTCACACGGTGCGAAGAAGCTCTCATGACTCGCATATAATAATACGCCGTTAATAACCGTTATTTATTACATATGGATAAAAAACGAAGGTTTTTCCACCGAAAAAATAATACAATATATATATTATGTAATGTAATAATCTCGTGTTTTCGATTGTTCGCATAGCGACTTTTACCTTTTGAATGGCGTGCGCGCGAATCGAACCGACGGAAAAGCTAAGCTCGTTAAACATGCCATTTTTACGAAAATTGTATTGTAATATTATGTAAACGCTGTCGATGTAATGGAGTAGAATCGGAAGTTAAGGAAATGCGAAGAAATTGTTCTATGTTTTGGTACTGCATGGTTCTGCGTTTTGGACGGAAGCGGAACTCTATGGGTGGTTCGCGTGTTCGATTATGAATAATTCAGTGTTGTTTTGAATCAGTTTTATGTATAGTTATTTTATTTTCACAAATGCGGATACGCTCGAGTATTTAATGGTCGATGGTTTTTTAGCGAATTCCTAACGTGCAATTACTAAGAAACACTTATTCCACATCTCAATCAAAGCATGAGTATAACAAAAAATTAATATGCAAATACAAACATAAAAAACTAATTTCGAAAATAAATTGTATAATGTATTTTAAATTAATTTTTTTTATACAATATAACATGATGATGATGCGAAAATCATAATTTTTCGATAAACAATAAAATTTCGAACCAATATTCGACCTTCAGATCTAAATGAATCATTCGAGAGCAATAAGAATAATCGATGAAAATTACACGATCGATTTAATAAAGAAAAGGCAAACTATCGTTTCGGAATCACGATTTTGCGATCGTCAAGATTGCACTGCAATAAAACCGTACACGTTTTCATATATGATGTGGATAATTGAAGGAACTCGAAGCTTTGTAACGACATGGACATGACATTGAAATATTGTAACACGATGCAAAAAAAAAGCTATTCGAAGCATGTAAGTATGGCGGATCTAAACCAAGTACGTCTTATAACGGAGCGGAGAATCTGGATTCGTTTTTCGCACAAGAAGTGGGTTGTTGAGTATTGTTTTGCGCATTTTCGCAAGCCTACCAAGGTTGGCTAAAATGCATTTAAAATTGTAAATTGCATGCGAAAAGACGCGTCCTTATAGCGTGACACAGACGGAAATTGCGTGTTGCACAAGACGCAAACGTTAAAACGGATGCCTCTTTTTATATTGTTACTATATTTTTTTTATATAAAAATGAATAAAAGAAATATGAAAATCTGTAGATTTCGATTTGAATATTCAAAAAATGTCTAGACAAATGCGCATATATCAAATATTCAAATCATTGCAGCTGCATTGTATGTTAAATTCATAACTGGTTTTTCGATGATTTTTTTAATGCAACTTAAAAAAAACGGTATATATTCAGTGATAAGTAAAGTGTGTCATCTTTCATTAAAAAAATGCCATTTTTTCGCGATTTCGATCGCATCGAAGTGGAGCATCGCACTAAACGACAAAATTTCACCACTTTCCGATCACGAATTTCACATAATTCTATCCGTTTTCGCTGCACGTATTGATAAAGCACATTCGCGATATAAATCACGCAGATCCTGTTCGCCGAAATCCTTGATCTCGCCAATGTTAGACGTCCGCTAATTAACCCGCTCACTTCGCGTAATAATTACACCATTAGGTACATGTGGTAATTAGGCGTGCTCGCTTTTTTCGGTATCATTTCTCGGAACTGTCCTTTTGAAATTTCAGCGGTGAAAACAATGGGTTTTCGAGGGCGAAAACGGCATATGCCAACTAATGCGGCGGCATTATCGGAAACAATAGATTATGTCGTTCTGAAATTCTCACAAATTTAATTACGTATCACTCGCATACACGCCGATATGTTTATTAGTGTTTCGTATTGTTTTTTTTTTTTTCGTTTCAAGTCTGTTGCAATTTTCGATATGGCCGCATTCGATTTTTGCACGCGCTTATTATGCATATAATACTGCGAATGAGAGTATTATATGATCGATAGTTCGTTTGTTCGAAATCACTTGTCTTATTCGAAATGTCAATCATTTGTCAGTTAGTTAAAAAGCTGCGATCATAAATTATGAAGCTTCATGTAAATAGATTTCAATATTGGAAAATACGGATGTTTTTTTATTATGAATCAATTATTTTTTTTAAATTTCAGGGTCATTTAATCAAATTTTTGTTTTTATGATTGCGAATTAAAAAAAATTAAGATTAATCTAAATTAAATTGCAATATTATATCACTCAAAAAAAATTGATGGATTATATTATTATTTATATAAAATTAATTAATTTATAAAATATAATTTAAAAAAAAAACATAAACTTACAGCAGCTTTCATCATGTCGGCGATCTTCTTTGAACAATCACACCACTGAACCGAACGAAACAAATTTCGATATCAACTCGAAGCCCAAACCCCTCCGGATACTATAACGACCGAAAATATGCAAAATTCGATTTCGACCAAAATACAAATCAAACGAAAAACGGCACTTTATCGCCGTTCGGAGCTTGGGTGTCGAGTGAGCGCCGCGCGCTCCGCACGTAGCCTTTTGACTGAGTCCCCCCCTGCTTTTGTCAGGCGTGCCAACCGCGTGTGCGTGATCGCAATTCGGAAATGTAGCGCCAAAATTCGATTTCGAATCGCGGATGGGGTTGGTGCTTCCTTCCGATGATGGATCGGTTGGGTAATGGGTGTTGAAAGTTGTGCGTTTTTGATTTTTGGTTTGGATGACTGTTTTTGGTGGTGGTTATGCGTTTTTGTTGTGCAAGGTTCTGTTTGAACAGGATGTGTTGGTTTGTTTGTACAATAGAAGTGTCATTACTTTTTTTTTGTTTGAAATTTTTTTTAAAGTTTGATATAAAAAAATATTTCTTTAACCTTTATCTAGAGTAATTTATGTATTATTGAAATGTATATTGATTGATGTCGTTTAGAATGAATATTTCAATCTTAACACTGTATAAAAGTAGTTTGTGGTTTAACCTTGTTGAATGAACTGGTTCCCATAGTTCATCAAAGTTAAGCGACATATAATGCGGTCAATAGATGAATATGAATCTCAATCTATCATATTAACCAGATATCATTTAAAACGTTATATAGGTTTTACACATCAAATTTAACCTTTCAAATATAAAATTCAACCATCGTATATTATTAACTCCACTGTCATAACAATCAATGAAATTTTTTTTAAAAGGTTAAATTTGAAGTGTGCGACCTGTATAATTGTTTCAGTAGGTACTCATTTTCTTTATTTATCCATTTGTATCTTTAAAGGTTTATATGGACAGAATACATTTTATTGATAAATTTGAATAAAAAATACACATTAACCTTCCAAATTTCCTTTATAAATATTCCAGCAACACCATTAGAAGAGAAATTATAAATCAAAAGCAAATTTCGATTGACAATTCATAGCGTAATGTCCTGTGAAAAGAAAGTCGGACAACTCCTTTGAATCAAAGTTCATACATTTTTGACACTACAAAATCATTATTCATTCCGACCATAGACCGCTATCAGTGTGAGAATATTCCACACACAGATCCTGTTCATCATATAGATTGAAAATAATTCAAATGTCGCAATTATAACCGCGAAACAAATACGATTTCGAAAAAGAACCGACGAACTGGAAGCGATATTTACGAGCGCCGAACGCATGAAATTATAGCCTTAACACTTTTAATTGCACACGCGATAAGTTCAAAACTGCAACAAACACACGCCAAAGTCTTCTTTTTTCCATTTTGAAAATCAAAAAGTTCGTCGACCGTATGAGAACAAGCAGCGATCCACTTTTCGAATCCGATCCGACCGCAACCTGCGCGACCTATACTGGGCATTGCGCAAAATTAACCGCTAAATGCGAGATAAAAACGAGCAATTATGCTATGGGACGGTGATTAATTGTGTTTTTGAAATGTTTCAGTTCGTTTTTAATTTCGTTTTTGAAATTAACTCCCGGCGCGGCGTTTTTCAATTTAGGTGGTTAGAGCTCGGATGCGGTTGGTGTTTTGGTTTTTTAATAGTTTTGGATTTAATTATTTTGAGTGGTGCTTAAGGTGTTGTCTGGTTTCGGTTTTTAGAGTGGGTTTGGTGTGTTGTAGAAAAATCAGTTCCGCAAAATCTATGGGAAAATGTTGTATGTTGTTCGTATGTCCATACAAGTCGAATTATGTATCAAATCAACAACTTGCCGTATGAAATGTAATTATATTCTTGTTTATATGTGTAATTAATAATATTGCTGTTTATGAATAAAATTATAGGAAAGATAATTTATTTTCATTTAAATACCTACCGATAAGCCAAATTATCACTTTGAAAATTTAAAAACGAATTTCTTTTTACATTCATGCCAATAAAAACACGAAACTTCGAAATCGCAAATTTCTTTTCCAATAAAACAGATCATGAAATTTTAAATTTCAAGCTTCTTTAAAATAAAACATAAATCATATTATTTAAAAAGCGAAAATTTCCCAGAAGCGACCTCCATTTTGTGCAATGATCATCGCCCAATTTCCGCGAATCCAATTTACATTTTTTGGGCGCGACACTTTCAATTTCGAATCTATACCTCAAAAAAAAACAACAACGTAGATCCATTTTAAAATATGTATGTGGTCCGGTTACGTACGTGGGTTATATACGTTATTAAGTAAGAACGGAATTTCGTTTTCCACCATGGGGCCTTCGGGGAAAAACGTTTCAACATCTCGAATAAAGGCGAATAGCCTTAAACGTCATTCTAGATTCGTACGAACAGGTACCTGATGTGTCTTTATATATAAATATATATATAATATACATATATTTCATATTACATGTAATGACGAGGACCAGGTGGCTCCGATGACGTCTATCGCAACATGTAACGACCGGGTTGTAGGAAATGTATGGCGAATTTCTCGGCTCGTTAACAAACTGTGGCCAATTTAAATCGGTTCGATGTGTTTTTAATAGTTGAATAATTTCGTTGGGAGTGTTTATTTTATGTAGAAAGTGTTGCATATCGGAATGGGTGCAAGATCGGTCGTAATGATTGGAAAATGGACGATTGATTTGTCGAGATTTTTATGGTTCATTAATTGTTCGATTTTTTGTTGTGTAACTTGTGATTTTTTCGAACTAGAAGTGTGTATGATTCTTTTGAAATATTTGCTTGTTAAAAGTGCGGCTTTAAAAAGAATGTAACAATAATTAAAAAATATCAGAGAATTTATGATTTCAAAACAATACTATTTTTAAAATATATTTATCAAATCACGGTTTAGTAAAAAAAAAAAATTTTTAGTATGATAAAACATATTTCTATCATGAAATCAATTTATTTCGAATAAATTAGGTTTTTTATTGTTCAAATACAGTTTAATATTCATTAATAAAATATTTTCGAAAAAATGCTTTGAATAGTCTTGAGCAATTGTATATCTATAATATTAAAATGAAATAATTATATTATATTAATTTAAAGCTTTCTAAAATACTTAACGCATTCAATTAATGTGCATTGTATATTTTCACACAAAAATACTTTTATGACCACGAAACAAAACCATAATAAACTTCAAATACACGTGAATAAATAAAATTTCATCTTAATTTACGACAGCTGAATGCATAATTAAATATCATCATTTTGAAATACATATCCGAAAAAAATACAAATTGTACTTATACCAATCTGATTAGATCTCGGATCCTAAATATTTAAACAATTCCAAATAAACAATTAAATTATGTCATACACTTAAACTCGAGGTCTTCACAGTTGAATCGAAACGATCTCGACAAAATCTCGGCGTAAAATATATTAAAAAGATCTCAAAATATTAATTGATCTTCCTACCGTGTACATTACATTGTTATTGTTGATTTCCCATGGTTTTTTTTAAAACGATCACAATCCAACCTTCGTGATTCCGATCAAGGAAGACGGTCTTCGATGGATGTCATCATCATGACGATTTGTACCGATTTAATTGCACATTTGCGTTTTTAACACGACCTGGTACCGACAAAAGAAAACAGTTTTTCCTGAGAAAAAAGTTTTATAAAAACAGGAACTTCGGATTATCCGTTGGTCTATAATTTCATCGATATATAACATTTCGAAATTATTAAAAAGTCAAATATTTGATTATTTATTCGAATGTGTAATTCGAGACCTTCCACGTTCGGACTAATTGGGATGATCCGTTCGAAAATTTACAATCGTCAATAAAAAGTAAACGTGATTGAAGTGAAAACGAATCGGTCAATTAATCGATCGATTAGTTAAATAAGAGTTTAATCGTCACACTGACCTTTTCATTAGCGATATCCGTTAAACGGCTCGAATTCGAACAATAAAAACAATTATTTGAGTCGATTTTTTATCGTGATCTAAAACTTTCAAATGTACCAAAAGGTTAAATAAATGGCTGTGTGCTGTAATGTTCCACATTCTTGATCGATTTCTAGCGAAATTCTTGTGCGAATTCGTTAAATTTTATATAACGGTTTATGAGGCGAAAAGTGCATCGTTCCATTTGCATATTTAAGTGTTTTTGAATTTTAAAATAGATATATGTTATATACGTTTAGTGTACGAATCGTATAATTATATGTTCTCGAGCGAAACGCTTTCTGTTTTTTATGTTAACAAAACAAATTAGTTTAATTTGTAGGTTTTCCTGAATAAAAAATGGACATTTTAACATTTTATGACCTTAAAATTTATAAAATGAAATCAACACTTATAAAATATTAGGTCGAATGTCAATCAAAAGGTTAACATTGTGAAAATCGAATACATTGTATTGATTCGCATTCTTTAGAAATGAATACGCTTCGAATTATATTGTGCACTAGAAACGAATATAAAAGCAAGATTGTTTAATTTGATTCAGCAAAACTTATCGCAATTCAAATCTGCACAATATAAATTTGTTTTTAATATTTTTCCATGCAAAAATCCGATAAGAATCTTCATCTTAAATTAATGTGAAAATACGGAGAAATTTACGACACGATGATTTAATAAAATGCGGTGAATGTATACATAATGATATAAATCAAAGGGAAATCACTTAAAATTTGGAAAAAAATTCGCATTTTTTTTCAGCACCTATTCAACAGTTAGGAATGCATTTTTGCAATACCCGGCACTAAAAAAGAGCGAACATATAAAGAATTCATATTAGAATGACGCAAATAGTCTAATTTCTTCACACGAATCAAAAATCGTAGAAACTCGTACGATTCGAAATTCGAATTAAACGGCGCCTAACGATGTTTAATTAGCGGCTTTTTTCGGTTTCGATTTTTCGTAATGAATCATTTTGGCATTATTCATTTCGGCGCGCGAACACCACCCGTTCGAGAAAGTGAATCGAATCGTCAAAAATTAAATGTATATATACATGGAGGAGGAAAAAACGTTCACTTTCGGTCTCGAAAATTTCGACGTTGGTTTAATTGCGGTTTAGATCTCGGAAACAATGCGAACAATAAGAAATTGCCGGATTCCAGTGTGTCCAAAAGGTGCTTGTTTGGTTTTTCGAGATCAAAATCGTGGTTGGTTTGTCCCTGATTGTTTGGACATTGTTGAACAATAGAGGTCAACTGTGGAAAAGTTGCGAAAGTCCGGAAAATTCGCGGTAGTAGAAAATTTTATATGGGATTTAGAATTAAATATGATGTTCAATTTTCGTTTCAAATTTATATGAATTATGAACTCTACATAATGCAATGTCTATTGTAAGATAAAATCTTTCTGATGTACCAGTGATATTGAACCTTTGACATGTGTATTAGAGGTAACATCATAAGACATTTTGGGTAACACGCATTGTTTATGAACATTATTTCTTTTTCGAAAATTTAACTCTGTTAAATTAGAACTACATACAAATATGTATCATTTATAGTTTATAAATATTACACGACACCCAAGTTAAACTAGGTTTATTATTAAAGAATTTTTTATATAAATTATATATCACATTGAAAAAAAGAAAACTAATTGTAAGACATTTTTCATTTGAAAATTGATTATTTTCAAAGAATTTAATACTGAAATTATCTTAAGAAATGATTTCAAGCTAACAGTATGTGATGGTCGTATCCATCTGATGACTTTGAAACTTTTTGCTTAACTTTGGTACTAATATTAATTTCAATGTACATTCAACAAAGATAAAATGATGGAAAATTTAATATTTAAACATCAATTTATGTATTTCTTCAAATACGTAGAGAGTATTTTAGTATTATTTAGTAGTATTTTATACATAGTTTTCTTTTTAATTTGAATCTAATTTTACCTTAAAAAAATCAGTTGATTTGTTTATAATTATAGAGCGAGAATTAATTAAAAAAAATGACGAATCATCTTGACATAAAATTTGCGAATCATGAATATAAATATAAAAATAATAACCGATTCAAAAGGCACCGTTTAAAAAGCAAATCGTTCAAATGTTTGCATATCCGAGTGACATTTCGCGCTCGTCTTCGAAATCGCTCCATTTCTTCGAACGTCATTTTTTTCCACGAGTTTATTTTGACCGAAAGCGATAATGACCTAGTGGCGGAGGCGAATTTAGAAATTGCGGTTTTACCAAAAGAAACGCAAACGATAACAACGTCCGAGCGAATATGAGAAATTATACACGTTTCAATGCGTCAGTCACTATCGAGATTTAAATAAATAAAAGCGATTGTTATCTCGAGCCGTAATTTATTCGCACTGTAACAAAGCGGCCGTTTATTACGGCGGTGAAATTTTATCTAGAAATAAATATAATAAGTAAATTCGTTGAAAATTTTAAGCGCGCATTTTTTTCGCATGGCAACTTTCGTTTTTCGCGCGCATTGTTCCCGCCAATGATCGGACTTAATGGTATTATCTCAAAAATGTCCGAAAGAAATGTGCGCGGGAAATCTGAATTATTCCGTTTTAGAGATCGACGATATCGAACTTGAAACGGACGAAATCCACGCTCGATTCTCTCACGATTGTTTTCCATTTTGGTTATGCAGCCGCCATAACAATGACCGCCATTGATACGTTGATGTCATTTAATATCTTCACTTAAAATGTCTGGATAGATTATTCGCTTGAATGGAAAACTGCGATTGCGAATGGCAATCGGATATGATAACTTCGTTAGACGAATATGGAACTGGTTTCGGAAAATGTTTCGTTTCAAATCTATCGTTCCGACAAATTTACTTTGATCTAATCCGAGTGAAATGGTTTTGAGAAAGTTTCAACTTGTTTTGTATGCGTTGTTGGAAGTGTAAATGAGCGTGAATAAATTAACGATGTTAACAACTTGCGTAAATATTATAATAAAATGTGTGCTTGTTAAATAAAAATTGTAGTGGCCACCGAAAGACTCAAGGGCTTGAAAGTCATAACTAGTTAAAGCATCTTTTGGAGATTAAAATGGTTACATATGGTGTTCAACAATGAGTAAAACTCATTGGGTTTTTCTATTGCAGTGAAAGATCAATTATTGAAAGTCATAAAATATTGCATGCTGCTTGAGTTTCAATAATTGATCTTTCACTGAAATAGAAAAACCCAATCAGTTTTACTCACTTATAGACATCAAACGCACTCATTTTTAATCTTCAAAGGTTTGTCTACGAGTTAAAAAAAGATTGAAAATGAAATGAACGTTATGAATTTTCCAAACTCTTCAGTCTTTTAGTGGCCATCATATAGTTTCAAGAATGAAAAATATTATTTAGAATCCAAATTTCAGCTATTTCCTTAAAAAAATAGTATATAAAATGAACATAATGCCTGTTATTCTTTGTTTTGTATCAAATTACAATTTTTAGTATTAAACTTAAATAATAAAATATACAATAAATTTAGCATTTTAACTAATTGCACAAATTTGTGACTAAAATAATTATATTAATTAATTTAAAGTAAATTAATAATATGGAATAAAACACATGATAAAAAATGTAAGATTTATTTTAATCTCTAATTAGAATGAAAATGATATTTGAAGATGTAGGAAATCATAGATTATTAAAATATTTACAAAAATTAAATTTAGTAACATAACACAATATCATAATTATGTTAATAGATTTACAGTGAAAAACTATAGATATTTATAATAGCGTTTTGAAATCTATTGTTTTTTAAAACTTTTCAAAATTGGGTATATATTTTGGAATGCTTCGTTGATTTCTTGTCTAACTTTAGCTCCAGTTAACACAACTTTTCCTGACACGAATATCAAAAGCACAATCCTAGGTTTGACCATTCTGTATATAAGGCCGGGGAATAATTCGGGCTCGTACGAACTAAACTGACCGTGCGTAAGCACTAAGCCTTCCAATCGAATAGGAAACTGAACATCGCAGCTTCCAACCATATTTTGTATCTTAAATTCTAAAAATTTTGCCTGCAAAGTAAAACAATATTATAATGGTTGGAATTATTAAAAAATTAAATATTTTTAGTAAATAAATCACCATAAATCCTAATTTTTGTATGATTCTCGCATATTTTCTAGCAGCGAGTTTTGAATCGTCTTCACTTTTAGCTCCAGTGCATACCATTTTCCCTGATGAAAATATCAAAGCGGTCGTTCTCGGTTCTCTGATTCTCATAATTACAGCTGCGAATCGTTTAGGATTATACTCGGCGTTTCTTGCATGTAAGGCAATTTTTTTAAGATCTAATTTGCAATTTAAATTAACAGTCGACACTATATTTCTGTAATATTTAAAAAAAATAAATCAGATTTTAGCATAAAAAATATTAATTAAATGTATATATAAAAAAAAAATCATATACTGTAATTGTGGTAAAATTCCGGGATCTGCAGAATAAGGTGTCATTGGGGTCATCGGAGTTGCAGGACCACTTATTTGATTCATTGCATTAGACATTACCATACTTCCTGGGGCGACCATTGGAGACATGAGATTTTGCTAAAAAATATTATTCACATAATTTTTCGACTACAACTAGTGTAATATTATATAGTAATGAAAATACCGGAGTTTGAGGTTGTATAAGGCTATGTGGGGTAGAAAATAAGGGAGCATATGTATGAACGGGGCGAGGAGGGGTTGGAGCATGAGAAGCATGTGAAGCAACGGCCGACGGAATAGGAGCAACGATTTGCTGTTCTTCTTCGGGCTGGTGGAGCGGAGTGTCGATGCTCCCGATCAAAAACGGACTGCCCATCATCTGATCCATGATTGCGGTTTGTGTCTCTATTTACCTACTTAATGATATCTCTAAATAAAAAGTTAACCGCTTAATATTTGGAAGTAAACATAAAACTTGTATTAGGTTAAATGTTATTTCTGTTTACCTTTGAGTGATGAATTACCATAGATTGATTTGTTTGTGAGAACGTCTTGTGGTGGTTTAAATTCGATTTATAACAAGTTTTGTATAGTTAAATGAAACAGATTTGAAAAAAATTAGAGCCACACAAACCGGCAGCTGTCAATATCGGCGCTAGTCAGATTTTGAGCGTGTTGGTCGTAACACTATGAATGAAGTGCAATATAATAAAATTCAAGAAATCAATTAATATACCTTAAAAATAATACAATACATATATAAGTAGGTATAATAGGCAGTTTATAGATCATGACAGGTTCTGGCTCACATGCTTATATTGCTTTTGAATAATTTATTTGCAGGTAAAAGTCGCTTACCGCCCATGAGCGTCGCTCACTGCCCATGAGAGTACCAACCTCCCAAGCGGTGAAATGCGTTTATAAACGTACATGCACTTACACATACAGAGACTAGCGTGCCTAGTTTTTAAGATTACGCCCGGCATTACGTTTATATACGTACATGCACCTATACTCATTCGCAGTTTAACAGTTGGTCGTAGGAAACTTTTTGTTCGGGTATCGAAGCAGTATCATTAGAGGATTCAACACCACGATCAATTCATTAACACAAAACCTAATTTCATTCGTTAGGTTGGGTTGGGTTCTATTTCGCATAGAAATAATCAACTGACGTTTTATGTCAAAAGTTGGATGTGAATGTGTGCGTGAATGCAGGGTACCAACTTCAAACTTATAACTGAATTTGTATATGTATGCGTTTCACCACTTGGGAGGTTGGTACGCTCATGGGTTGTGAGCGATTTTTACCATATTTGCATTATTGACAGAATCAAAAAAAAATCTTTGAAATATTAATTTTATTCTAATATATTAATTATTGAATAATTAAATAAAAAATATCACTATTATTTAGTGACAAAATGACGTTATTATAATTATTTATACGAAAATTTAATTATATTTATTTTCAACATGTCAATATTGGTAATGGTCGTGATCGATCGTGTTAAAGTATAAAGCGGCACGCGTGGCCGTCGCTCATTTCTAGCATCTGTCATTTTTCCAATAGTAAATTTCGATTTAAAACAATGGCGGAGGCGATGAAACAATCTGTTGCTGCTATGCTTACTGGCATCGAAAGGTACTTAATCTTTTCATATCTAATTTTGGTGACATAACCTTCAAATGGAAGTTGAAGAATTCTACGTTGCATTTCAGGTACAATCCGAACAATTTGCCTACTCTTCAGAGATACGTAGAAGCTCAAGCCCGTGAGAACGTTTACGACTTGGAAGCCAATCTTACCGTTCTCAAATTATATCAGTTCAATCCTCACTTATTCGATCTGGAAATTACTTGTCAGATATTACTGAAGGCGCTGACTAACTTCCCACATACAGATTTCACTTTGTGTAAATGTCTACTTCTTGAATCACAGGTGATTATTTATTATTCTAATAAAATAGTCTTATCGACGATACCAAATGATTTCAACATCAAATTAACGTTATTACCTATATTTTTTCAGTCTGAAGAAGAAACCATCAGCCAAATCAAATATTTAGCTGATATTCTTGAACAATGCGATTTCGCCCAGTTCTGGAATCGCGTACATCAAATGCCAGAGCTCTGCAACAGAATCGTTGGATTCCACGATTCTATTAGGAAATTTGTTTGTCATGTCGTTGGTATCACTTATCAAACTATTGATAAAACATATTTAGCTAATCTTCTCGGCGGTGTTGATGGTAAATATAAAATCTGAAATAATAATATCAAAATGAAATAATATGTTGAATATATTTTTTTTAATATTTAGATGGTACTCTCAAACATTGGGTGAAAAAATACGGATGGAGGGACGACGGAGATCTTATATTCATCGCGTCTCAAGATGAAAACATTAAAACCAAAAATATCACAGAAAAAATTGATTTTGAAAACTTGGCTCCATTGATGGCATCTTGTCTATAAACTGTCGAACATTACCTTTATGTATTAATATTATTTTACGTAATTCTTAATTTGGTAATAAATTTTATATAAAAAAATATTTTTTTTATTTTTAAAACTACACCTGTATTTAGTTTTTGAACGCTATATCTGAAACGCAGATAAATTTTGAGTATTGCCATTGATTCTTCTAAATTAATTTCTTTTCTTAGTACAAAATGACTTTTTCAACCATTTTTAACATAAACTTGATTAACAGTATCTCTAAGATGCTTATGAAGGAAAAGAGGGAAATTTTATGAATAGATAATTTGTAAATATTGAAAACAATTTTTTTTTTATATTTGTGGGCTTAAAATTCTTTAAAGCTCATTTATATTTTTTTAATAATTAAATCATTTTTTTAAATAAACTACCAAAGTTAAAACCCAATAATTGATTTGTATATGTTGTGACAATCCTGTATTTTATAAGCAAGCTATATTTTCTAGAACATAACTTTAATCATTAGAATCATAAGTTATAATCCATATTATTTAAATACATCTGTTGAATGTTTCTTAAATACAATATTGAAATTATACCTCACAAAAATTCACATAGATGACTATGTTATCTGAACAAAGGTTTATTCTAATGAAATGAATACATTGTTTTCGATTAAATAACAATACATTTATCAAATTTTATAATATAAAAAAGGCTACTATTTAAATGGTAAGAATTTAATTACGATTTTGGTCAGAATTTTATCCCATTTATCAGAAATTATTTGACATTGGTCAGAATTTTAATCAAAAAAGTCCAAATAAATATTGAATGGTCAGAATTTTAGCTGAGTTTGTCAAAATTTATATTATAAATGTGGTCAAAATAATATTAAGAACCTTAACAAAACCTAACCTATTTTGATCATTTCATTGTTAAATTCTGACCATTTATTATTTTATTCTGACAATTCATTATAATATTCGGACCGTTTTCGATTAAAATTCCGACCAAAGCACGATTAAAATTCTGACCGTTTAACTTTTCGCCATGAAAAAAAAAGAAACAACAATACACGTTATGCATCAAACGCAAAACGCGAACAAAACGAAAGATTTTCTCGGAAATAATTTCCATGATTGAAAAACGAACTGCACGCAAAGCCCCGCCGTTCACATCCGCCGCGTCGAAAGTTCCCGAACACATTTGAATAATGAAATTTTCCCGGGGAAATCCCGCGAAGCTCGCCCCCGCATTACCCTGCAAATTCGCATTAACACCGACACGGGGGCGTGGAGTGGTAATGTGATGTTGTGGCGTGCGGATGACAACAATGGCCGCGGGCGATACGGCTTTTAGTTACCACTTCTTGTGAAACGAATACGCCGAATGGATGCGGCGGCGACCGGATCGGCGGGAATTTTATGTAATGTGGGGGAATTTAATTTGTGGAGTTCGGAAAACTTTTTGTTTGGTAGGACTGTTTTTTTTAACCCGTTACCTCCCACTGTACTCGCATGGGTACACTTGTTAAAGGCGTGATTTCATGTTTTCCTATAATGATTATCCTATTAATGATGGAAGTAGTTACTCATTTCAACAATAGATGGTATTAGTAATCTATGGAAACAGTCAATATGGCG
>JAOXNN020000042.1:1733002-1749455 GCA_028571205.2 Hydropsyche betteni | reverse complement strand
ATTCGGTAATAAGCGATTGTCTGCTTTTAGCGTATAAATCATTACGTATTTCCTTATAAGGTTCCAAAATCTGTTGTTATTCCCTCTTGAATTTTGAACTTCTTTCTATTATAGAATCCTTTTCAATAAAAAAATTCCAATTTAATGTCATGGCACATTTCATAGACGTACAAATCAAACATATTAATTTTTTTTTCTGAAATCGTGTTACATAAAGCGTGTTGTATAAAAAAAATGCCACAATTTATATATCCGTGTTATATAAAACCGTTTTATACGAGTCCCAGGTGTATTACTAATTTCTTTAATATAATGAAAATTCAAACATCGTTAAAATTTTAAATAAGAATAATTAATTTAAAATTCACTTCAATCGAGTTATTTGATGAACGCATCCACTAAAGATAACAACAACAATAGCGAAATTTTTATGCAACTGATTGCTGCGTGGGAATGTCGATCGCTTTCAACAGTTGCATTTCAGCTCCTCATCAACATCCATAGCGAATCTGCACATCCTCCCTCCGTAAACAGTGGCCAGGACTGTTGTATCCTTATGGAGATGTATCCGTTTTGCGGGGTGTTCTGGAGAGAGTTTCATATATAAATACGCAGCCGGCTGTCGAATAAAGTCAAATGTTTATTTTGATTGCGTGGGTAAATGAGCAATGAATTGTGTTCGGATCCCTCCCCAATTTCGCTAAGGGTTGAAACGGGCTTGCACTATATTTGGAGTGTCGGATTCGCACTCAATTTATACTTGAACGTTAATATGTGGATGTTGTGATTCAATATGAATATCTTGGTAATCCAATTATCGCGTGTTTTATATGAAAATATATTATAATTTGAAGTGCACACGGAAGACAATTTAATTCGAATAATAATATGACGGAACGGTTTTACGACGAGCAACTTTTCAATATATCCATTCGCCGTTTTGCATTTTCGACGGCGCGCACTTTCAAAGGCTTTCGCAGAAATTGAATCGACGATGTTCCCGTTTTCAGAAAGAACGGCTTCTCCTACGCTAAATTGATATTATGTATTTTCTACAAAATGAAGAAAAAACCGAGATACGCATTGCAAATCGGGCCCACAAAGGATCGCTCGTTTCGCTCAACTTTGAGCGAATAAAACTTCCTTGTATGCCGTGGATTTGGGGAAACTTCCATTTCGACAAGAATTTAATAAAAAAACACTTATTCGCTTAAACGTGGAATTTTCATACTCTATGAAAAATAATAAAATTCAACGAAATATCAGTATATAATAATATATCATTTGAAAAACGATTTTATTAATCGAATATATTATTCATTTTTATATTCTATTTATTTGTACTTTATTTCATTGAATTTTCAAATTAAAATTTAAGTGTATGTTAAGATTTTAAGTATTTTAATATAAAAATCAAAAATGAATAGATATTTCGTATAATTGTATAAAAATATATTATAATATAAAACCCTTTCTCAACAGAACAAGCACATCCATTTTCCACTGACGCATATCCCCTATATACAATAGCGGATTTTTGTGTGTGTGTGTCTGTTCGATGACGCTCGCGATTTTAGATATTCTAATATAGTATTTATGCGCATACAGTTAACGTCTATAATATGATGCCTATTATCTACTAACTACTGGCTTTTCTTATATTTCATAAACAAATAACAAATTAACTATTTTGATTTTATTAATTAAATATTAAATATTCAAATCGGGTACACATTTCGGGTTCAAATAATCGGGCTTACACATTTTATCGTAATCTGTTTCTTAACAAATCCACAGCCGATGTTATTAACATCGGGCCTATTTACTAGTACCTACCTATATTATAAAATCCTTTCTCAACAGAACAAGCGCATCCATTTTCCACTGACTCACACGCCATATTTTTCGAAAACATCGAAAATAATATATATACGAGATCCGTCTACAGTAAAAAAATAAATAAAAATACATAAAACATTATTACAAACGTACATTATTAGCTTGGAGGAGGGTTCGTGTGCGGCAGTGACGCGTTCATTGTCAACGGCTCGGAGACAATTTGATGTTTCCGGCTGAGGCGTCCGATAAAGGATGTCACTTTGATTTCATCAACTGATAAACAGATCAGCGATCAAAGCCTTCGTGTCGGGGGAGACGCCCCCGGAACGCCCCCGGTCGAGGCTACGCCCCCCGAGTAGCCCCCGACACTACTACTGCTCAAAAAGGGTAATTCGGGACGAAAGTCGTGCACCTTTTGTGTTCTAAGACTCGGATAGGAAACGTATTATAGTATATGTTGATTGTGAATCAATATGATGAAATATAGCTGAAGGGGGGAAACCACTGAAAAGCGATCATCTACCGTGTTTCCCCGATGATAAGACCTATCCCGAAAATAAGACCTAGTGAAAAAAACATCGCATCGGCGTTGTATGAAGGTGCTCGAGCGGCAATTCTCCGGTACGGCGAAATGCGTTTTTATTTGAATTTAGCATTATTAAAAAAATTTAATTTAGCTTTATTTTAAATTTATCATCAAATGGGCCATATTTGACTTTTGTTCGAATTTTGAGAACTAACCTAACTTAACCTAACCTAAAGGTAAAAAGGTGATTCATTTAGACAGAGTAGCTGTCCAGGAACCACGTGTGAACTTAACTTCTCTGACGCTTCTCTATCATAAGTCATAACAAATATAAATATAAATAAATAGTCAAAAAACAAAAATAATATGACAATTATTTTAAAAATGTTTTTTTATGTGGTCATATTTGACTTTTTCTTCATTAATTTTTCGATATATTGTATGTACTCTGTCATTATATTTTTCATTGCATAATTTTTTTATTATATAAAAAAGTGATTTAAAAGACGGTTTTAATATAAGACCTACCCCGAGAATAAGACCTAGTGCAGTTTTCGAGTGTAAAATTAATATAAGACCGGGTCTTATTTTCGGGGAAACACGGTACGTTAGTCTTCTGATATAATACAAAAAAATCAATCAATATTACTGTTCAATTATTAGGTTGAATTGTTGTGTAATTATTGTAAATTATTTGATTTTGTCGGATATATCGATTAATAATATTATAGATAGGTAATGTTCATATCATTAGTTTGATATCATTCGATAAGAGAGTTATCAGTATTAAAATATTTCGAGTTATTTTTCCTTGTGGCTATGTAGTAGAAATAGTGATATGGTGATATGTTAGAATATTGAGGAAAATTTGATCTGCAGTAAATTGTGTATTATATTATACTTATATTGATGGATTGAAAAATCAGCAAAAATGATTTTGAAATACTATATACGAGTATGTGATTATCATTTGTAAAATAATCTCAGGGATATTTGTGCAAAGTATTTTAAATTTATCTGTCATAATTTAAAAATGAATATCAACTTCATACTTAATATATTTTTGAGATCATTGATCCAACGAAAAATATTTTTAACTATATTACAAAATCCAATTTCAAATATTCGTCCATCATTGTAAACAGATAAAAAAATCTATATAAAATTCGAATCAAATCGAGAAAAACTTCGTTAATCAAAATGAAAATATTACATTTAAAAATTTCAACACAAACCCACACAAAAAATCAAATCCCAAAAACATCCCCCTAACAAAAAGACCAAAATCAAAAGCGCCCAACTTCGCGACCACCCCAACACGTCCCTAACACAATTTCACGAAACGAATCCGTCATGGCGACGTCGCCCCCTCGCAATCGCGTTTCATTCCACTTTTTCGCATATTATTTATTAAAAGATACGCGTTTTTCCGGCGCCAACTCTTTATTATATTACATTATTCGCAGACGCCCTTTATCGCCGGGTTTAATGACTTCAACGCGCGCCTCTTCCATTCCGCTCGGAAGCGAATGCCGTGTACATGGATGGGTGTGTATTGTCGCGGATGTGTATAAAGGGCTGTACGGAGAACACCTCGTTAATTTTACCCCATTGTGCGTGAATAATTACAAATTATTGCGCCATTTAAGAAATAATGCCGCCGGGTCGGTCCCGTTTGATCCGGACGCGCCGGTGTGTGTGTGCGTTTCGGTTTATGTCGCTTTTAATGGGAAAGTCGCGCTTTTATCTGTTTATATTGGATTTTTTTTTATTTTCGGGTTCGGCTCGATTTCAGTTTTGTTATGATCTAAATGATTTGTGTTGTTTAGATATGAAGTGTCGGATTTAATCCGCGAATGTTTTGTTTGGTGTGTAATTGTCGATTTGAACAATTTATTTATTCAATTTCTTTCGATAACCATTCCGATAAGATTTGAAAAATTTTCTATAGTATTTAATTCCTTATATATTAACATTTGGTTTAAAAAAAATTATATTTAAATGTTTAAAACAATTTTTTTAAGAAGTTCATATTTTAATGGTGTAAGTAGCCACTGAAACGTTATAACGTGCTCATTTTCAATCATTTTTATACAATAGAGGATCTTTTAGAGATTAAAATGGGTACATATATATGATGTTCAGCAATAATCAACAATCATTGAAATTTTTTATTCCAGTGAAAGATCAATGATTGAAAATCGTATATTTTTGGATCGTATAATCGTATATATAGGGAATGGGGGATATGGTGATCGGTCGAACGATGTATGGGGAGAACATTCACAAGAATTCATGAGAATGCGAGCGTCATCGAACAGACAGACAGACAGACGGTCAGACGGACACACACAGAGATATCCGCCATTATATATAGGGGATATTTATATTTACAACATCTAAAGTGAAAAAACTATATTGAAATATACGATTACGGTTAAAATTACTAAAGCACATAATAATAAAATCATGACAATTCTAAGCACACGAAATCGCAAAACTCTACAACACCCAAAACAAAACCTCACATGATTTGATTCAATTAAACGAAAGACATGCAACAATATTTGGGCATCAGATCGACTGCTTCCCGCCATCCCACACTTCCCCATTCCGCCCACAGCCCCGACCCACCCACTCGGCATAAATAAATGATTCGGCCCCGAAGAGTGTGAGGGGGGTGCAGAAGGCCCCCCAGAAGGGGATGTGTGTGTGTGTGTTCGGCCCACGCCGGCTTTAATTTTGTTTATTCTCAAAACATTTCATTGTTTCCCGAAGGATCAAAAATTCAACGCGCAACGAGAGCTTAATTACGACGCCGATCCTCGTCCCAGAACGAGCTTTGCCGCCCCTGGGGTGGGGTTTTGGGGGGTTGGGGTTGATTGATATGGTGGATTGATTGGTGGTTTGTAGATTAGGTGTGTTTGTTGCGGATGAGAATGGGTTTTTGTGATCTTGTGGACTGGAAATGAGGCTTTGAGGTCGGTTGCGATGATGATTTTTAGATTAGATGCGTTGAGAATTGGAATAGGGATTTTCTAATCGTGCTCGTGTGTAAATTTTATAAAATTCGTTATGTTATGATTTTTGATGGTGTCTAAAGTTTAGATTTTTTTATTGTAACGTAGTGATGAGAAGGTGGAAATTCTGAAGAGGTTTGAACGTTCAAAATGGTTTTTTTATTAAATGTTCTTTAATGGTACGCTCGTCTATTTATTGAATATATCATTTATCAATTGACTTTTTTAGTCGGTAATTAACGAGATTATTGTTGTGATTTAAATATTGTTGGATTTAGTCAAAGATTTTATCAAAATATAATAGCGTTGATGCATACCTATACGTAGATAGGGTATTGTGTGCCCGGGGACAAATCATATAATGTCCCCTTCCCAATTTCAAATCAAAAAAATAATTCATATTTAATTAATTTAATCTTTGCAATAAATTTTCATTATGCAAAAATTGAAAAAACACAATCAGTGTAAGTTTCAAATTTAAAAATTATATTTAAATTTATTTCATTCCATTCAAATCTAAATTTATCAAAAAAAAACATTTAATCATTTATATTCACTAAATCAATATAGACACAGATTTTTCCGAACATTCCCATTAAAATTCCTCTCTAAAACAGGATAATGATCCTCTACATCATAAACAAAATCCAAGCAGCAACCAAAACCGAAACTCAAACCCCAAACCTCCCACCCCAAAACCACCCCACGTATCGCGGCGCATACAATTTCCATTAGCACAGCACAGTTCGCGGTAAAACAATGCAGCTCAGAAATAATACTTACGTTGCAGCACAATAGTGACGCTCTACGATGCAGGCTGCATCATGGAGCATTGATATTGTATGCAAAACGAGCAAACAATGGCGAAACCTGCACTCCTCCACCTGAACGATTCGGTTTATTAACGAGACGATTGCTGAAAGGTGGAATTCGCATGTTTTTCGGGTCGGTGTACTTTTTGTTTAAATTTTTTTGATAAGAAAAGTTGAGTATGATCAGCGATAGATGGAGACAAATTTTTATATTTTAGATGATAATGTTCTTATTTTTTTTTTTAAATAAAATTTTTAAATCATACAATTTACGATATTGAAAAGAATTGTATGTTTAATTATATGATCTTAATGTTGTTTATATATTTATTTTTCAATGTATTCTGATGTGATTTTAAATTGAAATTTATCGTTGTTTTATATGTATAATCATTTTGTATTTTATTGATAGATTTTCTAATTCTCGTATTGAATAGAATTAATTTGAATTGTGTAACACAAAATTGACAATTTCATAAGCGATTTGAGTGCCGGCAATAAGCCAACGGTGTCGTCAAACGAGCTCAAAATTATTTATATAAATTCTTTTTATTTATAGATCTCGTCTGTGAGCTAGATTATTATAGTTCTGAAGATTTTCATTGATAAAAAACAGCTTCAAAGCTCACTTCGGATTGACTCGAACGTAAAATTTCACATTAAAAAAATCTAACGATATTTTACCAAATATTATAGGTACAATGAACGTATTCTCAACACATTCATAATAAGTTCATCAAAGCTTATCAAAAGCCATCGATCAGTATTAATACGTAAAACAATAACCCTACCCAATAATAACGTTCGAAGTTACAAGCAAACTGTTAAGATATTCACTAAGCCTCGCGCTCAGCCGTTGCGTAAATGTTTCACTTGAGTATTAGGTACGTTTGACGACTAAATTAATCTTCGCAATGTACCATGAGTTAGGCAAGAAGGACCTTTGTCGGCGCTCAAGCCTGCCTAGGAAACTTTGTCTTGCTCCTTGGCTCAACTTCTTGGGGCTTTGTGTCTACCATACTCCCCTTGTAAGGGTTGTAGGCGCTTTGCACGCCGAAACAAACTTTCAGATTAAATTATACATGAGTGATATTCCGTCAGTATGAAAGAAAATAATTTTTTAATTAATGCCAAAGTGTAAAGTGAACAGAATCAATCATTCAGCGTTTGGTGCCAAAATTCATAGACGGATCAGCTCTGTAAAAATAAAATTGATTGTGATTTGAAAAAAAAACATGGATAACATTATAACAAGCACACCTGGTTACACTCATATTAAAAAAAAAATTGTTTACTTCCGCAACATGAAAAAGTATCGTGTTCCCGAAATTTGTCAATAATTAATCGGCGTCGAAGCGATCCATCCACTAACCGACATCTATCAAATTACGTTAGTAAAAACAGCAAAGGGACCGCAAACCTTGCACCGAAACTTATAAGGGATGAACTGGAAAAGAGCTAAAATTTGGGGAAGCGAGCACTCAAATCAAACGCCCCACTAAATAAAACAATCCTCACTGAGGGTAAACACTGCGATAATAACATAAAAAAAAAAATCCAGCATCCCAACACCAGGGGGGATTGCCTTTTTAGTGAATATACAATATAATATATATATTTAGACGAAAAAGGACACTAATGTTCACTTAAATATGTAAACAGGGCGGGGGCGGTGAAGATTTCGAACTGGGGTGCTACTTTGCTCAATTATTTCATTATATGTTTTTGACAGCTAATAAAAATCATATTATAATATAAAATGAACCAATTTAACGCCACGCGTCTCATATTTATAAAACACCATTGTTCAATTTTGATATCAAACTATCGATAACGATTCAAGCCCAATACAATTTCTTTCATATTTCAAAATTCGGACCACACAAGTTCATCGGCTATACTTTCTAACACCGACACCGATTATTCACTCGTCAACGATGAAAAGAAGCAGTACCGACATCAAAAAATCGGTATCAATAACACCAGAGGAAATCCTCGAGAATTATAAACGAAGGCCGCCCAGCAAAAGGGTGTAGCACAGAAGTGCATATGTGAATAATATATTGAATCCGTGGTGTAATGTGTGTGTGCTCATTGTTGGTTTGTCCTGTGCGAAAAACCCATGGATCGAGTATATAATAACTGGTCGAAAATAATATGAGGATTAAGACTGGAAGCAAATCCGCATATCATCATAACCTTGTTTATATTGTACTTTTGAAATGGCGTTTTTGCTATTTGACAGACTGCATGTGTGTTCGGATTTTTGACATGTTTGTTGTGAATTATTTTTTTGAATAAATCGGGAAAATGTTTGAGAAAAAATATATGAAAATGATGTGTAAGTTGTATTGATCTATTTGTGCAGTATGTTAAAGAAAAAAATAAATAAAATTAGAGTGTCTGAATATGTTTAATATTTAAATTTTTTTTTGACCTAAAACTTATAAAATGTTTCAATTTTGAATTTGAATAAGTTTTCGCTTAATCTTATTGAAGGTAAAGTAACTAGAAAAAAGTTAACCTGCTCACTAATCTTATCCTATTAGTGTAGGTGAAAATTAAATGAAAAAAAAATTACACGCTACCGCTTCTGAATAGAAAATTGTAATTCGTATGATAACCGATCTCTTTTGAAAATGCCAAAAGCTTAACACTTGTTTCGGTCCTCTCTTTGTAGACCTTTAACGTTTCAGTTAGTAGAAAGCACAAGCCGAAATAGGATTTGAAAATAAGATTTAATCGTTCAGAAAGTAATTTTCGTGAGAATGGCAATAAATTATTTGAAATATGGTATTGAAATATATTTGTAAATGTTAAAGGAACAGTTATATTATACTTCGATCTATATTACAATAAATATTGTAGTTTTGAAATTATATCGTTGAATAATTCAATGGACCTAGAAGATAGATAGATCCTAGGGTAGATTTGAAAATGATATTAGCATATTTTGCCGTACGATAAGATTGCTTTGTCGAACAATACAAATAAAAAGTGAGAGCTTTCTGTTTCGGTCGTTTCAATCTGGTGACGCGTGTGTTTTGAACGTCGATTATCATAACAATGGAAAACCTCGCAGAATATATAAAGCCGAGGAAAAAAACTCGCATATTTATACGGTTTCGAGGATATATGATGATAAGCCACATACATAATGTGAATCGATTCCGAGGCGAACTTTTACTCGATACGTTTCAAAGCTGTAAACTTTTTGATCCTTTGGTTGTTTGCGCGCCGAAATTGAGACGTTGGATTTCGTTTATTTGTTTTGTATTCGAGTTTTTTTTTTCGCGTGCTGTTGTCGCAGATAATAATTGGAGGTTTTGTTGTGAGGCTTCCAAACATTCGTGCGATATCCCCGTGTGGTCTTCCATAGATCAAAAGTGGTCCCTTTGTGTCTTTTGTTAACCCTTTCGTCAAACATTGCTCCGTTGCCAAAGCCGCCCTTTGTCAATCGGAGAATATGGAAGGTTTCGTTTTGGACACGAGCCGATATAAAATTTTGATTGTTTCGTTAAATAATTTTAGTTTTTTTTTTGTTATTTGTATTGTTTTACATTGTATTCGAATAATGTAAAGAGGAAAATTGTAGGGAATTCGTGTGTTATTTTGGGACGTTTATTGTCAATGAATGCAACCACATAAATGCATTGTGAAAAAATCTAGGGTTTCTCAATATTTTCAATACTAAGTTTGATACTAAAAAATAAAAAATATAAAGTTTTCATAACAGTTTTATAAAATCAAATTTTATTAGGTATACTTCATTTCCATTAACTTAAATAATACTTCAGTTTTATCAATTGAATAAACAGTTTATATTAATTGAAACACATTTTGATTGGCTGAATTTAACATCATCATCGTTATCATATAAAGATAAGAAAATTTTTCAAAAATTCAAACATTGAAAATCATATTTTATAAAACATTCACCAGTCCATCTGACAAACAACAAAATATGTTATACAACTTTGATAATTAAAAAAAAATCAATGCATCCGATAAAATCGAAACTTCAAATTTTTAAATAAATTTCAACATAAATTCGTATATATTTAAATATATATATATTTAAAATTAGCCTTCTACAATCGAATTTTTGAGAATCGCACGACTGTGTAGTTCGGTACGTTTGAGACGTTTGTGCAGAGGCGCAAAGCATTCGGGTGCAGCGTTCCATGTAATGGCCAATCAGCCCCTCGACCGCGCCCCCCGGGGGCTCAGCCCCCGGCAACAATGGGCCCCCATTCAGCCGACGATCCGGAGCACCTCTCACCTTTTATAGCGCCATTGTTGAACCATTCCTGCTCTATTTATCGTGTGATTTGTAATGAAGATGTAAACGATGTTCGTGAAAAAAATTGTAGATATTTTAGATTTTTTTTTGTTTAGTTTATTCAGGTTGAATTATGGTTTTTTTATTTGATAGTTATATGTTTTATATAAAAATGTTGGTTAGTGATTAACGCATTTTTGTGTTTTTATGTAAGCGATAATGAATATAAAATTTCTGGGTTTTTACGTTGATAAAACGAGGAAATATTAATATTTTAGTTTGCATATTTGTGATTAATTTGTTTTAATACGCTTTGCATGCGGTTGATAAACATATGATTGTGTCACTATAAAAAAAATATTTCAATTAAAAATAATTCCAAACAACAAAAAAGTTTTTTCGTTACATCATTTAAAATTTCACTATTGTAACAACAAATTTTAATTTCTATACTCACTATACTATTTATATACATTTTTTTAATAAAACGATCGACCTTAAAATCAAAACCATTAATTAATTAATCAGAATAAAAATATTCCATTAATAAAAGCATCAAATTTTTAAATCAGTCCCAATAAATCCGATACTTCTAAATTCGTTGAACCTCAAAAGCGGAACTGAAATCTGGTTTTGCGGTCGAGAAATGCCGCTTTCCTTGAATTATTTCATATTATATTTTAACAAAATATAAACGCAGAGTCCCCAATTCAATGGAAAGGGCACTTTATTGAGGGGGGTGCGAGCGGTTTTAATTTGTTTTGCACTTTTCGGTCTTCTGGGGCCCGACGGGAATCTTATTAAAGGCCTCTTTCTCTCCGTGGTTCGTTCGATGCTTTTTGCTGTGTGGTTTTTAGACTGATTTTATTTTTTGTGAAACGTGTCTCAGACGAGAAATTCGGGTGAAAGCCTTAAAACCGGAGGATAATTGAATTTTTATTAAGCCGCTTTCTTTTTGGTTATCGGTGTGGATTGTGAGTTATTAAATAATTAAAATATGTATCTGAAAACAAATTAATTCGTTTTTTTTTTATTGTCAGATTAATTAATTGTATTTTTTGTTTGTTTTATTAGGTATGGTTCAAAAACCGGAGAGCAAAATGGAGGAAACAGAAAAGAGAAGAACAGGAAAGGTTGAGGAGACTTCAGGAAGATGCTGTTTCAATGCCACCATCACAGTGTTCTGCCCTTCAATATTCCGATGGAGATTCTTCAGACTTGGAAGTTGCATAAAATAATAAAGAAAACTATTCTGTGATTCATTCTCGAACTTAAAAATCGTCGCAGTATTTTTACCAATGTAAATATTCAATAGTGAAAAGTGAATTATCATGCACAGTTTCTTCTAAAAAAAATTGGCGACATTTTTATTTGATTGAAATATTTAAATAATCAAATACTAAAATATCACAAAACAACAGATTTCAGTGGAACTTTTCGTTTTATGCGCTGTTTTGATTAACATGGTGCTAAAAGACAAGCTTTTACTTTAGAAAGCATAGAGCATTATTTAAATTAAATTATGAATGACTTATGATCTCATATATATTATTTTATTTATTAAATGACGTCAACGGATTATTTCAATTATATTAATTGTAAATAGGGCACCTACGTGTATAAATTAATTTCATGTGTATATATGAACATTGATTAAGTGTGTGTCAATAAATATTGAAACTTATTGTAAGAAATCAATGCAGCATCGGTTTTAATATGTAGTGCAATGTAAATGTAATCCAATTTATAATGTTTAGAATCAATATGATTTGTTAAAACTTATTTTCATTTGAACAGTATAATTATTTTGAAATTTTATCACATTTGGTTTCATAATTTTTTGATAATTATTGTATAACGAGGCTGCAAACGATATTAATTGTGATGTTTAAAAATAACAATTATATTATAGAATTATATATGACTTATAATTGAATGTCGTAGACTTACAGTAAATTGATTAAAAAATTTGTACATATTGAAAAAAATAGCACAATATTTGAATAGCGATGTAGTTATGATGAAAATGTAGATACACGAAACGAACGTGAAATAAATGAAATAAATGCATTTGAACGGCGAATTTTGATCATTTATTTATACACTTTTCGTAACTATATTTGTTTTCAGAAAAAAAACTATAGCACACCTTCATTTGAAGCTTTTTGATGAAAGTATCTTCTTTTTCTGGATCTCATCCGGAGTAAACGTACGGAACATAGTTACTTGCGTAAACAGGACTCGAATATGTGTATTGAGAAGAGAAAGCATAAGGTAAAGGAAGGTATGTTGAAAAGTAAGGATATGTGTAAGTATAAGGACTAGTTGATACAAATTGTCCCATTGCCAAGGATGATAGCAGGATCAAACAAAGAATCTGAAATTTGTGATGTGTTATTGATTAGTTTGAAATTTGATCGAAAAGTAGTTTAAAATGAAAAAAAAATGTTCTTACCAACTTAATCATTGTGTGCGAGTTTTTCATGACTTCAGTATGCGGCTGATACTGTGGGAAAAATTTCAAAACAAGCCTTCTTTATATACAAAGTATAAACATGTGTATTGCTTAAAAGTAATTAGACTTCTTTCAAAAATATATGAATATGGAGATAGAGTTAAAATATTTTTATCAATAGTATATTTAAAAAATGATGAATATCAAATAAATAAAGCGATTTCATCAAAGTGCAATCAATATTAGTGCAATTAAAAATCAATACTATTTTGTATTACGTTGACGTCTGTAGTCTCATCACTTTCAGCAAAAGTAATTTATCAAACATTTTCCAGTGACTTAACGGAACTAATGCTCGTGATTTGAGAAAAATCAACTAGCAAGGTTACGATGGGAAATTCAAATGAATACGTTCAAAATAGAAGTGATTTACTATGAAAAATAGTTGCAGTTTTGTTAATGAGTGTATAATAACAACAGTTAAAAATCATACATTTCTGAAAACATAAATTAGCATACTGCCAAAAGAATAGACTAAATTATTCAAAAATTTAAACAATTCGACGAAAACAAAAAAATTTCGGCAAGGTCAAGTTTAACTAATGTACCGTGAAAGATTTTTTACACGGATGTGGAATGAATTCAAATGTATTACAAACATTTTTTTTCAGCACACTGATTTGGGAAAATATTTTTTAGCATTTTTGATCAAATTTCACATTATATTGACGATAATAAAAATTTTCAAAGTAAACAACAATTGTTTCTTTTAAATTGAAATTTTACACGCGTTGTTATTTTTCATTTTTTTTAACGTATTGTCTGAAAGAAAATATTGTATGAGGCCTTAAAATAAGATAGAATATTTTGATTGGTATTGGTTAAATTTAAGGTGAGATATTTTAGATTGAACTCAAGTGAACTAATAAACAATTTTTAGAAACACATCTTTGATAAAAAAAAATATATTGTACAGTATTACATTAACATATTGATTGTTTAGTTTCATACCGTGCTGGTAACCCAGGTTAAGCGATAAGTAGTATAGTCAGTAAAAATATTTTATCACGTACCATTGATTGAAACTGTTCTGGAAAGATTTCTTTTAAATCGATTGTTTTTAATGATTTAAAAACATTTCTGAAACATCCTTAAAAGATTTCTCATTTATAACAACTTTGAAATATTCTTCTAATTTGAAAAATGCATATTATTACACGATTGGGTAAAACGAAATGGTATTTTAACAGTTTAAGCTGTAAAATTTTATTATAATTTAATACTAGTAGTCCTTGAATTATAATACGATGGGTCGCACTAACGACCAAAAAAATAATATAAATATATTTTTAAATGAATTAATTATTAAATCACGAGCGAAAATTTCAAAGAATTATATAAAATATCAAAAGCTTCTATCAGACTCGTGCCACTTCACCTCAAAAGATATTTCAGTATGAAAATTTTCCAGAAAAATCTAAAAATCGTCAATTTTTCAAACACAAATTCAAAAACCCAACACAACCAAACCACCACAACATACACACACACCCAAAAAACGAAAAAAAAAAGAAAAACACACGAACGCGGGCGTTTCCCGCGGAAAAGTCGCGGCCCACGCTTTCCGCTTTTTTCGTAATTGGCGCGCACTTTTCCGGCCGGACTTTCGCGCAAAAACAACACGAACGTGAAATCAAATCATTCCGCTAATTAACGACAAACAGACGCGCTCGAATAATTGCCATTCGGAAAAATGGGAAGAGCCCTCCCTTTTCGATAATTGACCGGTTTCGCGCAATGTTCGCCGGCGCGGGCGAAATCACATTACGAAAGTAATTAATGCCACTCCGTGTGTGTTCCGTTTGGTGGAAAACAAAATGTCGAATGATATTCCGTCGTTGGCCCTGCCGCGGGGGCGTCTATTAGTTTTGTTTGTTTGTCGAACAATCAAAAAGGGAACGGTCCCCTAATGGCGGCTATTACGGCGCATAAATTAAGCGGAGGCTCATTAGCCGTGAATTTCGGTTTTATCGGGATGTTAAGACGGTAGAGATTCGTATATAAAATGTTTCGTGTTTTGCTGGCGGTAGTGCCCGGCGTTGCTCGGGACTCGGCGTTTTAAATCAAATTATTTTTTAATAGTATAATATACTAGTATATAGGCCCGATGTCAATAACATCGGAATGTGTATGTTTTTATTTTAATGTCGATGCCCGTACCCGATTTGAATATTTAATTAATAAAACCAGTTCATTTATTATTGTCACAATTACGACATATAGGTAAAGCCAAAGGCAGTAGGTTATAAGCATCATATTATAGACGTTAATTTTATACGCATATAAAAACCATATTCGCGAAAAAGTTGCGAGCGTCATCGAATACACACATACACACACAGAGATATCCGTGATTATATATAGGGGATGTTGATAAAAGAATGGTAAATAAACAAAATATTTATATTAAAATATTAAATAATAAATCAAGGATCTCCATGTCCTGGCCCGTTATTATTTTCTTTTTAAATTTTCTTTTTTCTCTTCTATGTATTCGTTTAACGTTGGTTTGTTTTCAATGTCTAATATTCCTTTGTTTTCGATGTGTCCATTGATGATTTTGTACGGGGTGAGCTTCGTAACTGAATGGATAGAGTTATTATAGGTTATTATCCTTTCGAGAAGTTTTTCCTGTTTTGATTTATTTTTATTTGTTTGAGAAATTACTCTATATATTTCAATTAGACTTGAATGAAGTCTTTCTACAGGGAAGTTTCCTGTTGAATTCTTTTGGCTTGTTAGATGATGTGATATATTATATTTACTAAGCATTTCTTTAAATAGGCTTGATGTGAATTCTTTAGCGTTATCTGTTATAATTTTATTTGGGATTCCACAGTTAGCAATAAAATTTAATAGACAATCTATGATGTTGAGGCTGGTTCTTGCCTCTAGAATTTGTCTGGATGCGAATCTACTGAATTTGTCTAAAATGATAATTACATTTAATCTATCAATATGAAAAATGTCTATATGGAGGATTTCCATAGGTTTTCCCAGGGATTTCGTTACTGTGAATTTTCGCTTAATTGGATTCCGTTCATATTTGTTTATTTGGCACGTTTCGCAATTGTTGATGACTTAAGTTATTTTAGATTTTAAGTTATCGAAATATATATGTACTTCGTGACAGATGGTTAATTTTTTCTATGATTCCTTTGTGATTGTTTTTACTGAGGTAATCTTTAATCATCTTATCCTGCTCATCTGTGTCCTCTATATCTTCTAGAAGAATAGAGCTTTTAAAGATTTTGTATTTATTGAAGTGTTCTTTATGTACTTACTTCACGAATGATTTTAAAAGTGTCGCTACTATTACAAACTATGCATGGTGCTTTGTAAAAGTGCTAACACACGTAGCAATTCGATTGCAAGCAATAAATTAATGCGGGCTCAAACCGCCACGGCGCTTCGGTCGTAATTCTGCTTCCGAGCGAGATTTAGACTTAATTGGTTGCG
>JAOXNN020000042.1:1690849-1732902 GCA_028571205.2 Hydropsyche betteni | reverse complement strand
TCGGGTTTTCACATTTTATCGTTTTCCGTTTCTTAACAAATCTACAGCCGATGTTATTAACATCGGGCCTATATACTTGTCCCCTATATATAATCACGGATTTCTGTGTGTGTCCATTTGTCTGTTCGAATGGCGCTCGCGACTTTAGATATTCTAACATGGTCTTTATGTGTATACATTTAACGTCTATAATCTGATGCTTATTACCTAATAACTACTGACTTTGCCTTTATGACGTCTGGTGATAATAACAAATGAACTATTTTGATTTTATTAATTAAATATTCAAATCGGGTACGGGCATCGACATTAAAATAAACACGTATACATTCCGATGTTATTGACATCGGACCTATATATAATACTATTTAATGATATTACGCAGATGTACCTAGGTTTTTAGGGGAGAGGATTGCGAAGCACAACTTTATGTATGTAAGCAATAAAAATATGCTATTTTCTTATTTGAAGTAACTGAAGTAAGTTGATTTTCATAAAGAATATTTTGATCACTCTAATATATTGACGGATTCTATATTCATTTTATATACGGTCACCATATATTGTATTATTTACATAGTGGTCTTTGGAATGTATCCTTCTTAAAAAAAAAATAGGATTGGCTGCATATATTCATAAAATTTAATTGAAAATTAGGAACAATGCCCGATTTTTTTAATCATTTTTTTATGATTCACCTTGTTTTCTATCGAAGAATAGAAGGATGTTTCTAAAAAAATATGTTTCTGTGAGTGATGGGTTAAAAACGTTCCGGTTATGACGTTCGAAAATGTGTGATATTAGAATTGTGGATATAATAAAAGACTCAGGCGGTGTCTTTGGCTGCACCTTTCACCGAGTAGTAATTTCGTCCGCAAATATTTTTTTTGGCGATTCTTATTTCGGACGTTTGCGAAAATGTTTTTCTTTTGTACGCTCTTATGTAATTGATGCTTGTTTATTTACTCGAGCGTGTACGTTTACATATTCTGTCAAATCTTGTTTGATTTTACCATTAGGCGAATGTTGACTTTTAATTGCTCAAAGTTTGAGTTGATTTCTTTCACTATCACGCAAGTGTTTTTTTTTTCCTATTACAAACACTTCACTTAACACTTTTTACCTTTTCAACAGACCAGTATATCTTACTAATTAAACCATTTGCTTTATCACATAATAAAAAATTAGTACCTATCTCTTATGACCTAATATGATTCTCAAGTGTTAAATGATCAATTTTAACCCAAAAAAACCACAATGCACAACACAAAAAGGGCGCCACCATGCAAACTTTGGCAAATTCCCACGGCAACGCCACCATTGAATTGGCGCAACGCAATTGACACCGATTCGCCATGTTCTTAGAGTGCCATCATCATCTTTTTCGGCAGTTTCGCAATCATCCAGGGCCCACGCCGAAATCTGCACACACACACGACATCCGCCCAGAGAATCCAAAGGTTGGGAAATCGTCTCGAATGTTCCATTTGTGTCGCGGTTGCGTCATCCGCTCTCGATGTTCCCTTAATCGTGTGCGATTTTTTACAGCGTTGAATAGAGTTATTATGGGAAATTCGTGTAAAAAATGAACGACAGCTCGTTTTTCGTGTCGTCGGTCGTTTTTTTAAATTCTCGGAGTTGTGTAATTGTTTTTTTTCGGATTGTTTCTGATTTGGGTAATTGTATGTGTTTTAATTTGCATCGGTCAGAGTTGGTTGAATCTCGATGACTGCTTTGGATTCCTGCAACTTTTTTAGCAGTCTTGTTATATAATATGGAGTAAATGTTTTGTTTTTTTTTAGTTCGTGCGCTTTGTCGGTTATTCCTGAAAACAAATAAAATCAAGGCACGCGATCTAGTAATGGAGTTTGTATTATAGTGTTCGGAATGGAGTCGTATTAGTTATTTCTAGACTGAAAATTGCTCGTTTTATTCATATTGAAAAAAGTTACAGTTGAAATTTTGAAATGTGCGTAAATGATGTATTTTTCGGTGTATTATTAACATAAACAACGAATTAATAATGCTTATCGGTGTCAGCATAGTTGTAGATTTTACAACGATAAGGTTTTCCTTGTAGAAAAATCATTGAAAATTAAAAGGTCGTACATCATAAAAGTGTATTTTCGAAAAACATTTATTTTTATTCTTCAATGAAAGTCAGTTAAAAAAAACGAGTTTTCAACGCATGCAATTTATATTTATGAACAGGAACTGTTAAAGCCTATCTTCAAGATATTTTTCTAAAATAAAGAAAATAATTTATTACCAATAAAATACATAAAATGTCATTGAATTTAAACCTCAGCATTATAATAAACTCATCTCGAGAAAATACTCCGTTAATAATCGTAATCACTTAACGACATTCAACGGTTAATTTTACCACTAGTTTCTCGCTTACCTGCTCGTCGATGTCACTTGGTCCTTGGAAAAACCATTCAAAGATTTAACACCACATTAACATTGACAATAACATTTATTTTTAAACCACAACCGCGATTTCTCATTCCATCTAGAACAATACACGTAGCGCGATATCGCTCCAATACGCGTCGCCAATCGTAAAACGGTTCATTTAAACAAACACACCTAAATTATGCCGAGATTTAACAAGAACGCGGTCATCCGAAGAGGAAACCATTACGATTATCCGGGTTCAAGGAGCCACTGACCCGATGGAAACCAGTTGCAAGGTGCATGTGCAACCATTGCATATCTAGTACTTAACGGTATCCGTTAATGCGTATTCGGTTTCAAGGGCTCCTTTGGCCGATCGTTATGTAACGTTATGTCGTGTGAAAATTTTGAAACGAGAGGAGATCGTTTGGAGTGTTTGCATTGTGAACTAAATGATGGTTTAGGAAAAAAACGGTTTGACTAATATGAAAACCTGTGTCTAATTGTTGCCGAGTTTGAGCATGACGCACGTACGCAAGACGAATCGTTTGTGTCTTCTATTGTTGGATTATATAAATAGTTGAACCGATTTGGTTTACAATGTGTTGTTATTTTAAGTGAGAAATGATTTTTTTATTAAATTCAATTTTATTATTAATATATAAATCCATTTTGTATGGAATTTGTAATTGAATGAGCATTTTTTAATATCGATTTGATTGATCGGGTATTAAAAGAATTATTTTAAATGCACTTTGTTCCTTAGAGTAATTTATATTTTATTGTATTTATGATTTGTTACCCATTTCAGAATAATTCTCAATAATCTGTAGATTAAATTACAATAAGAAAATCTGTCATAAAACGATATTACGTGTTCATTCAATGAATACGTGCATTGATTTTGTTTGTGGTTATAATTTAAATATTTTTTTATTATCGATAAAAAACGTATCATTAAAATGATACGATTCAAAAACAATTCAATAGAATTTTATATAAAAAAAATATAAACAATTTTGTAATTTAAAAAAAAAACATATGTAGGAAGCGATTTATGCAATTGAAAAAATGTGACTACCTAGAACTTGAATTCGCATAATTTCACTATCGATATTTCATTTTCGAAACGTGAAACGCAAAATTTTCGCAACAGCCCATTAAAATTTTCACTCGACCATTTCTTCTTATGTCGTCGACTAAAGGTCAACTCTAAAAAGCGAATCCACAAAGCCTCCGCATTATTCCGGCGAGGGACAAATCGCCGCTTTTGTGCTCTCACTTGCGTATCATTAACGACAATTATCGCTTTCGCAATTTTCGCGATTGCGAAACGCGACCGTTTTCGGTTTCGATTTTCGCAATTGTCGCCGGTTTTGCTCTTTCGATTGTTCGATTTGTTCGGAATGTGGATGGAAAAGCGGCTCGGGCCTTCTAGGGTCGGTCAATTGTTAACGACGTGTTAAACGGCGTAAATCACTCGTTAAGATGCGAATATGAGCTTGTAATGAGTGAAGGTTCTCGTTCGGATCGATCAGTGTTTTCAAATCGTTAAAATATGGTTCTATTTTTAAAATGTTGCACCATCGTGAACATGAGACTTAATTGATATAATAATTTTCATGTGACATTGATGTTGTTTCCGAATAAAAAGCATGCATTACATGCTCAATTTGTACGATAGATAAAAAAAGATTATGTAATATTAACGTTGATTTAGTGATAAGTATGTGTAAATCAAATCAGTGATTTTTGACATATCTGTAGTTGACTGAAAGACAAGCACTGATTGATGGTTCGGTTTATCTCGTTAAAAAAAATACTGATTTATCTGATTCCAAGCGATAATAATTACAGACGAGTTTTTATCAGGAAAAATAACAAAGGTTTCTGTGGAAAAAATCGAATCGTATGAAAATTTCACGCACAATCGATCAACCGATCGAAAATCGCCGCGCGTGAATCCTGAAAATACACTTCTTTAAAACTGTCCTTGGGTTTGCCATTTTGAAAATCGCCGAAAAATCGTTGATTCGCTCCGATGCTCGACCTCTATTACATCGAGAAAATTCTACAGATCGGCGCCGAATAAAAAAAGAAATCCGGATTTTTGCCCAAAATAAAATTAGACAAGTTAATCGCGCGTGTAAATCATCGCAAATCGTTCACGCATTGACCTTAAATTTTTAACATTGATATTTATTATGCAACGGCGTATGCAATCATGATCGCAATAAATCCACATTCGGCTTAATAATATTCACGCAGACATCACGATTATCGAATATTATAAAAACGCAATTTTCCTCGGGTATTTAACACGTGATAATTTTCGTTTAAATTTCAAAACGGACCGAAATCGTGACTGATTTTTGTATGGGGGCAAAAAAATGTATGTAGAAATGTGGAAACACTCCATAAAGTGCGGTAATTTGCGATCACGTGTAGTTGGAAACGATAACGATATTTACTGTCACACAATACGCTAAGTTTCATGGTAAATATGTATTATTTATTATGCACATGAATTGGATTTTTCTGCATTGATGATTGGCAAAATGCAAGTCCTCTTCAGTCTTTCGCGAACCGCTCGTTTCATCGGTCGCATTTTCATCGGCGATTTTCAACATTTTCTGTTGAATATTTATTCATTTTTTACACGCTGTTATATTCTGCAACATAACATTATATCGTAATAAAAAAAATAATATTTTAAAATAAAAGTTTTATAGATAAATTTCAAATATAATTATAAGGAACTTGAAAATTATTACATATTTCATATTTTTTTATTGAATTTGACGCAATTTAAAGTTGCGTCACTATTCAAATTCATTGAAATTTAGTTTATTGTTTGGACAAGTGTTCATGAAATTCGTAATACGTTTTAATTATAAATCGATTACCATTCCGATTCGTATTTTGAATATTTTCAGCAAAATATTATAATGAAACGTGTTAACACAATGGTTAAGTGCTTGATTTATTTGAAGAATAATAGCGTTGTTGCCTCTTGAATTATTTATAACAATACTAAATTTTGTAATAACGACCGCCAAATTGTTTAAAATAACGTATTACTACATTCATAATCGCAATGTCATAACATTTTAAAAGGATTTATTATTTCGACATATTTACAAAAGAAAATTGTCGCGTTATTATATGATAGTCTCATTTCTGTTTGAAATATAGCAGTGATTTTTTTTTACGTGCTCGTTTTCAAGGAAACCGACATTTTATTTTATGTGCGAAAGCTTCATTGAAATTTATTGAATTCAAAGTGTTATCGATATTTCGTCAGATATGAAGCTAGACTCGGAATATGTAATGGAAAGTGAGTATTTATTGGATGATTTTATGAATTTTACAGATGAATAAACGAGTTTGAAATACATTAAAGTATAGAAATATATACTTTCGGTGCTAATTACAATATTTATATTTAAAAGAATCAAAATGAACGATTATTCTGCAGATCTCCGCCCAAGAGGTAATTTATTGAAATGCAAATCAGGGGTAGTTCTCGTTGTGAAGATATTCATGTGTATTTTGAAAATTTTCGTAAGATTCGTCTTTCATTGAAATTTGTAGTTTAGAATTGGGTTGTTTGTTTGAACTTGAACTAGATTGTGTAGATTTATTATAGTTTGATAAGAATTTCGTGTTTTTGTGATGTTATTGTTGAATTATGTGGATACTTAATCGTATTTGTATGTTTAGATGAATATCTTCCGATCACAAAAGTGATTAATCTTCAAGTCAATTTAGAATTCAAATGTAGAATTGATTAGTAGTTCGATTGTGTTTGTCATGTTAGTTTATTAGAAACGTTACAATTTATTTCTTAGAAATACAAATAAGAATTGATATGAATCTAATGATTAGAAAATTTATTGTCTTATATATAATTCAAAATTAATTAAAGTAATAAACATTTTAGATTTATTTGTATAAAATAGAAATATTTAAACTAAACGATTGAAAATCTCTCAAGATTTCATGATCATAATAAAATGTATGCTAATTATTAGAAATTTATATTAACGTTTATTTAGAAATTTTTAAATTGATTCATTATAAATTGTATATATAATACGTAGATGAATCCTCTTGGGGAGAAATTATGACTGTATATATGCTCACTATGTGACCTCACCTTTAGAGTAATTTATATACTAATATGAAGGGTTCGGCAGAAAATAAGGCTAAGCGCCAAAATTACAAAGTTGAGTTTCTTTTATTTAATACAAAAATTAGTGAATAATACTACGAAAATTAATAAATAATTCCACCTTTTTTCAAAAGATAACAGTACTATGTCGGTTTATTCCTAGTTATGTTTGCATCTAAATGCATGTAAACTGTTTTTTTTTTAATATATCCGAAAGTGAAAAATTTCACTTAGCCTTATTTTTCGAACCCCTCATATAATAAAAGCAAACAATAATGAAAGAAATTATATTTTTCAGAAACCAACAACTTCATCGGAGTAACAGACGTGACAGAGAACAAAAAACTATGGCGGCAACTGATAGCCGAATTCCTGGGCACCCTGTTGCTGGTGGTCGTGGGACTTTGCAGCTGCATAGAATGGAAAGACCCCGTGCCCGTGCTGCAAATAGCCATCACCTTCGGTCTCATCGTGGCCACAGTTGTCCAGGTAATTTTCTCACATTAGCCTCACATAGCCTCACATAGAAGCCTCATCGCGACAATCAGCTAGGAAAAATGGCGACACCGCGCTTGCGAAACGCTCGCGAAATTTATTCGCGCAATTCATCTCGGGAAAGACGAGCTTCCTAATAGGCGCAAAAAAATATGATAAAATAAACGTACAAAATCATCACCGCGACGATACTGTGTCAAGGTGAGTGAAGTAACATTTAATTTAAAGTTTAAATTCACGTCTCGTCTCGGATGATTTTTCGAACGAGATGGTACAAAAAAGACCGGTGTGTATGACTATAATGATAATATTTTTGCGGCGGGCCATTAAGAGGCTTCGTGGAAAATCGATCAAGGTAGCCGGACGATGGCGTCGTTTTTGGATTTTGAACCTTTTTTATGTGGAAAAGCTCTGATTAGAATGTATGAAAAGTGAACGCAGAAAGTGCATCCAACCGTTCACTTTATATAAAAAGGAAATTGTTAATGATGGATTACTTTGTTTTCGATTGAGAAAAGTTTAATGACGAAATGATTTCTATGCAGCTATTGAAAATTTTATGTTTTTTTACGCAAATTGTTTTCGCCGCGATTTCAGCATGACTTTCGTGTCAACTGTAACGCGAACCATTAATTACGCTTTTTTTTATTTAAAAAAATATATTTATATGTGCTCCGAAGAAATGTAAACCGGCTCGTTAAAATTTTAAATAATTTCCTTTGTCGGCATAACGTATCGATTCTTACGAGATTTATATATAACACCTTGGGCCGTTGCGAAAGCGCATTTGCAAAAAGCAAAGTGAAAAAAAAAATAATGTATACTTTTTTGAAACATTTGCACTCGAGAACGATGGGTACGACGTTACGAGACCATCTGACCTTCTGCGAACACACTCGTTATTATACTTGAGATGTTATTTATTGTATTACATTTCGCGAGACTGACAGTCGGATAAATAGGCAAATATTAAAGAGATCGATTAAAACGTTCGAACGGGCGCTTTCATGAATGAGCTTTCGTATTTGGGTCAATGGAAATTGATTGTGCGTACGAAAGCTTTGTTTAGCGCGAGCTTTGTCGTTATATCTGCGGATCCTTCGACAGATTCTTTTAGAAAGGACCTGCATCTCGTCGATGTGGTTGTCAGATTTGAAAAAACGATAAAACGTAACACATTGCGTCGTTGAACTCTCCATGTTCTAAAGTAACTCAAGGCTAAAGCGTAAGAGCGGTTAGCAAAGTTCACGCCTCCGATCGAACTTTAGAAAGATTGATTGATGATTTTAATTTTCCGATCGAGTTCGGCCATTATGCGCCGATATAATATAATATTTTTTTTATAAATATTATACATTTTTTTCGTCACGTACGCCCTTTGGCATTCGTGGAACGCGAATAAAGATCGACACTTAGATCGGAACTGCACGCGGACGCCATTTCGTCCAATTATGTATATGTATATATGAATGTTTTTCATTCATTATCATGTTTATGTGGGTCGTAAACGCTTTTTAAATGGTTACTGCAAATAAATCTGAAAGGTTGTAAAAACGCGAAATCATTCGGATATTAATTTCGATGAATCGGTGAAAATATTGGATTATGCTATATTGATTTTCAAAGTTTCGAAAGTGTTCGAATTGGATGTTTTATTATATAAAGATTTTTCATTGTACGAATTTAAAATGATGAAAAAAAAACCGATTTGGAAAAACCGTGCTTTGTATGAATAAACTTTAATACGTAATGGGTCGAAATGATTTATTTCAAAATTTGGATGAAAAAACTTGTTTTAATCGTGTTTTTGATATGAAATAAAGATCGCATATCGTATCATCGTTTTTAATATAAAAAAAATGTGTCAGATCTATAATAATGTTATGATCTAATATCTTTTAAATAGTCAACGATTCAGCCTTGTCAAATGCACGAAGTTAAGCGATAAGTAACATGGTTAAATAATAGACGTGTTTACCAATAACTGAGTTAAATTACAAATAATTAACTAAAGATTTTTATTAATTTGAAGATATTTTCTTATCGTGAAAAGAAAAATACCTGAATTTTCAATGGCATAGAAAATCTTAATTGAAATTTTAATCTTAAAATTATGTGAGGAACAAATTTAAACTCCATTCAAACGCTAATTTACTCAAAAGCTAAATTAAAATTTTCAAATAATGAACTCAAGATAGTTTAAAGAGACATTTTTTTATCATACGTAAAAAACCCGAACTTTCAATGTCATAAAAAAAACCTAATTGAAAATTCAACCAAACCACCAACGATGACTTATTCGAACAACTTTTCACATTGAATTTCCACGATCTCAATTTCGAAAAATCACACACACTTCCGTCGCCCGTATTGTGCACCACGCACATTAACTTTTTTTGAAATCATATTCCGTTTCGATTCGAATGTCAATACGAAATAATAAATCGGATCATAGCGTTCGGTTTCGAGTGCGGGTTGCGCAAACCGTGTCACTCCATATGCAAAAAATGACCCGCTTTTGGGGTGCAGTGCCGCCAACACGCACCGCCCCAGGCGTGCCATTGTGAGCACACTATCCCGCCTTTATTATCGCCGTTTAAATTTTGAATATTTTTATTATTCGAGCGCACGTGCGCGTATCGCACAATCCCTTCGATTCTTTGAACCTTTGAGGTCATACGTAATTGGGTATCGAAGTAACGATTAACCTCACAGTTTAATTTTTACGTAAGGCGATGATGAAATTCACTAATTAGCGATGCGGGCGTCTAATCATCAGTTTTGCTACAGATCGCTCGTATATTTTCCATAATTATACTTCTAAAAGCTCATTAAATTTTTTTTTGTGTTTAGCACATTCATAACAGCATCGGATGTCTATCGAGATTTAATATTGCGCTCTTTAAACGTTGGGCAATGCTCATTTGAAATATTGAAAGGACGTTCGATATTCCGAAACAGTTATTGCCGTGTTGATATTTTTTTTATGGAAAAAAATGTGTATACAAAAGCGAAATTATTGCGTTGACGCAACGTCAATTTCGCTTTCACTGTCGCATAAGTTGACTACCTTGGGTTGACTTTCTTCATTGTTTCGCGAACGTTGACATCATTATTATCATCGTTTAAGTGTTGGATTGCTTTATTTTCATGTTTGCATCTCGTTTCGACTTTCTATCGGTCCAAAATAGCGTATTTGTGAAGACTTTTTCGATTTGGTCTTGTCGAATTTTGGTAATTATAAAAGAGTTACATAAATTTAATGAATGGGTGTTTTTTTTAAGCATAATTCGAAAATAAATCAAGAAATGTTCAAATTATTACTAATAGTTAGGTGTAGCAATAGAATGCGCATAAAAATTTCAATAACTCAATTTCTTTCATATAAATCAAACGGTATTTCAACTGTCAATATTGATATAACATAATCTTTCTTTCGACATGAAACTTTTGAAAAATGCATTAATATAAATATTATAAATATATAATTTACTTGATTATGAAATTATATTTAAAAAAAATCAATACTCACTAATGTGTATGAAAACGAAACGGCGAGAGTTATATAAAAAAAATTCGATAAGAATAATAAAGTATTTTTGAAATGCAAGAACACATTTCCAGAAACTTCCACGGATGGCATAACTTAAACCCATTCACATAGTAGTGGGCCATGAACCATTTTAGCGATTTTCACTGTCGCCTGCTCCATAAAACAGGCTTCTCACATCCGAAGGTTGCCCAATCGGCCACCGTCTCCTCGAAGACGTCTTTTTCAAGACCAGCTCATGAGGCGAACCGGTGTCTGGCGAAGCCTGCAGGCCCCACACGGCGATCACTGAATCATCGCGGCGAAAAGTCATTTTCCTACTGACATCATCCTCGTTTTTCATGTCCGCAAAGCGATATGTTGCACATATCTTCTCCTCTTATATATAAAAACTAGTAAATAGGCCCGATGTTAATAACATCGGCTGTGGTTTTGTTGAGAAACGGAAAACGATAAAATTTGAAAAGCCGATTGTGTGAACCCGCAATATGTACCCGATTTGAATATTTAACATTTAACTGATAAAATCAAAATAGTTCATTTGTTATTTGTTTGTGACATACATATAGGCAAAATCAGAGGCAGTAGGTAATAAGCGTCATATTATAGACGCTAACTGTATACGCATAAAGACCATAATTGAATATCGAAGTCGCGAGCGTAATAAGCATCATATTATAGACACTAACTGTTTACGCATAAAGACAATAATAGAAAATCAAAGTCGCGAGCGTAATAAGCATAAAGGCCATAATAGAATATCGGAGTCACGAGCGTAATAAGCATCATATTATAGACGTTAACTGTACAAGCATAAAGACCATATTCGTGAAAAAGTTGCGAGCATCATTTGAACGAACAGACAGACAAACAGACACACACACACACACACACACACACACACACACACACAGAAATCCGCGATTATATTTGCATAGGGGATGAATCGCCGTGTCTTGAAACGCTAAAACTTAACAAAGCGTTTGATCAATTTCGATATTTATTTTTTTCTTTTGTTCGCTTTAACTAATATGTGGTTTAAAAAAAAATAATAGGGAAATTTTCAAAGAAAAACTAGAACGTAATATAAGTAATTTTGTATGAAAAATTACACCGCCACGTCGCGTATTGATTGTGACAATAATTAAAATCTGTACACCGGTGCATACAGGACGTGTGTTTGAATTGGTCCACCTTATTACACACATCCTATTATTCAAGAAGACAACGGGAAAAAACCCAATATTTAGAGTGGAAGATTTGTCGTTTGTTGAATTTAGTTATCTTGGTTATGCAATTCATAGAATCATACCTATCAATTCATACCGTGTTAATTTGAATTATTTTTAGTTATATAAAATAAAAATTAAAAATGAAATTGATCATTGAAAATACTACTAAAACTCAATTTATTCATTTACAAGCTGTTAATACAGACTGGCAAAACAACGTCTGTCGGCTTCAACTAGTGAAATATATATATCCCGTTTCAAAATTAGGAAAGTCCGCTCTTTGAAAGTTTGGATTTATTTTTACGAGATACTAAAACCGACCATGGCCCGGTTACAGCAATTATCTCGACACTTGTCTTCATCAGCGTTTGATTAACAGGTATCACACGAGTGCGGTTCTTTATATTATATATTTATAAATAAAATCGGATTTTTCGAGAGCGGTTTGTTTTCAATGGCGCAATTAGCTCGCGTGCTTAAAATATCATTCGATTTTATTTAATTGGTCGTCGTTTAGATACGAATTGACTACTGAGAAAATTAATGGACGCATTCGTCATTTTTTCGACGTACGTTTTGAAGGTTGTTTTTTAATGTCAAAGCGATATTTATTTGTTGTATAAAAACTTAATATATTATATATTGTGCTGGTCACTGATAATCAATATTAATATTGACCAATAAGCCGTGTCGATCACCCTTGACCGTCATTTTTTTCTTCATATTTTGATCTGTAGATAGTTGGTTATTTAAATTAATTTTTTTTTTAATTAGTTAAATTACCCTTACCAGTTTTTGATATAAAATTAAGATAAAAGTACTGAAGTTTAGGTAATCCAATTTGAGTATATAAATTGTTAATAAATATATAACTTAATTGAATATAAATCCAATTGTAGTTTTTACACATGAAATTCATCTGTTTAAACATTGAATTGAACGCCATCGGAAAGTATTATATTATTAAGACAGTTGTTATAGTGAAAAGTTAGATTTGAAGTATGAAAGGTTGAATTTGAAGTTTAAAAACTGTAATTTGTATGTGTATAGAATAATAACATCAGTGGTAAACCATGTACTTGTAGTCGACCATCTCTCATGAAAAAGTGAAAATAAAGTTTTAAAAAATAATAATTTTTCGAAAAAGATGCAATAGATAATTTACTTATTAAAGCATATCTATCGCACCATTTCTGAAAGGTTATCATGTTTAAAAATCTTAAATTTTACATTTTTATAAAAAAATGCTCAATTACAGTTATGCGGTCCACGGTTAAAAAAAAAACACATAATTTATTAACCATCAATATTATGACCATTGCTTTCAATTAAATCATAATAAAACCGCGATAAACGCGAACCATTTCGCAAAGACATAACCAGATCGGATCGGTAATGAGGCGCATCCGGCAAATTCGAAACGGCCGTTACGCAACGGTTCGAATGTGGCGCGCTTTGGCCGTAAGAGCACGATCGCCGGGCCGGGTTCAATGTCGACGCCGCAGACGAAATGGCGTCGCCGGTGCGCCGTGTCGTTAGCCCAAATAATAAATAATCGACGAAAAATCATTCGGACCGCCTTTCGAATGCTAATTGACAGGTTTTTTGTGTATCATTTTCTCGATTTTGTGTACAAACTGGTGCGGTTTAATGGCCGTGATTGATCGCGCACGGATTTTTAGGTACAAGGATGGACATTTTTGAAACGATGGACGATTCATGATTTTTTTTTATCGATAATGAGTTTGAGATGTGAAGAAGATTTGTGTTTTTATGTGTGTTATATTTTGTGGTGAGATAACTTTGGTTTTGAAAATTATACATGAACTAGTAAATAGGTCGATGTTAATAACATCGGCTGTGGTTTTGTTAAGAAACGGAAAATGATAAAATGTGAAATCCCGATCGAGTGAACCGAAAATTTGTAACCGATTTGAATATTTTATATTTAACTTATAAAACCAAAATAGTTCATTTTTTATTTGTTTGTGTTATATAGGTAAAGGCAGTAGGTAATAAGCATCATATTATAGACGTTTACTGTATACCCATAACTACCATATTAGAATATCTATATTTTTTATAATTTTATATCATATTATAGACGTTAACTGTATACGCATAAAAACCATATTGAATATCTGTATCTTTTAAGTCGCGAGCGTCATTTGAACAGACGACAGACTAACGAACGAACAGACGAACGAAAAGACAAACGGACACACACACAGAAATCCGTGATTATATATATAAGAGATGGATACTCTCATTTTGGAAAGGCTATTCTTGTGAATTTATGTACTAGTTTTGAGATTGTAATCTTATTTGGGGAAAATTATACAGCGATTTTTGAAGAACACATTTGAGATTTTAATTGAGTATTAATTTTCAAGAAATAGCCTTTTTATAATGAGCTAAATTATACGGTAGTGAAATCTTGCTTGATTAATTTTATAATGATCTAAATATTATACAAGATTTTTTTAAATATACATGATTTCATCCTTTCTATTCAAGGATAATTTTGGAAATATAGTTGTTTTTCTGTGAACATCAATGTTACTGTATCAATAAATTAACAGAACACCTGGCGTGGAAAACTCGTTTTATGATTTTCAATAGAATATCAACGAAATTCATTAAAAGTTTGATTAATACAGAAAAAACTTCCTACTTTAAAACTCAATCGTTATTTCGATACTAAAGCACTTTATTGATAAATAAAATAAATTTACTTAATTTAACGAACCATTCAATTAAAACAAATCGATCTATTGACTTTTACCATCCAAACCTACACCACCATTATCCTAAAAATCAACATACAAAAAAAAGACCACACTCATCATTATTTATTATCTTCGTCCATTAGACGACGATTTGCATGAACAATTCATGCCGCGTGCATTTTTCGAACAATGAACCGCCGATAAAAACGAAATGAACCATAAAAACCGCACACAACGTGTAATTTACCACGAAAATTATGCACCCATATATGCAATTGTCATGGCCAAAACGCAAAAGCTCGCCATGGACCGGGCCTTGGAAGAGCGTGCGAAAATTTCGCGTTTCGAACGTCTTTTGGCGCGAATTTTCCAAAATGGCGGACTTTCTAAGTCGAGCGTGGAAAGCGAAAGTATGTATTATGGAGTCGGAAAAGCCTGTAGTGGTTTTTAATAACGGTCAGAACAATGAGTTACGTAAATTTTTTAAGTAGATTATGATGGTATTGTTTTTTTTGTGTTATTATATGGTTGATGTAAATTGTAGGTATGTTACGATTCGATTTTCTTTTTATTTTTATTGTGAATCGTATAAAATAATTATATAATATGATCTGTCTTCGTTTTGGCTTAATTTGGATTGATATTATTTTTTTGTTAAATTAAAATTTGTGTTCTGAATATGGTCAAGAATCAAGTTAGGTCATCATTAATAATATAGGCCATAATTTGAGGTTCTTGATTTTCTTAATTTTTTTCTGTAGTGCCCAAAAAAAATTGATATTGAATCAGATATGATACTTAATTTTATATTATTTTAATAGTATATGAATTTAATAAATAAATGGTTTAACCTTTACGAATGCACTACTTTAAATCAATACCGAAATTAAGCAACTTTCGGTATGATCAATTAATAGACATTACTATTTTTAGAGAAGGAAAAACCTTCATGAATAAGTTATGCTACATTTGCGTAATCGCTTTGTTCATGAACCGAGCAAAAAATCTTGCTTTGTCTATGGAATTTAACAATATATGGTTGTGTATATGCGCCATTTAGTGTAGACGCATCATAGGTGCATAATTTAATATCTAATATAACAGTTGATATCACTTAGAATTCTATATGTTTTACTCTTTTTCGAGATCGGTTGTAAGTTTTCATCATCGGAGAACTTCCAAAATCTGTTGTAACTCCCTCTTGAATTTCGAACTTCTTTCAATTATAGGATCCTTTCAATAAAAAAAATTTCTAATTTAATATCATGGCACATTTCATAGACGTATATACAAATTAAACAAATTAATTTTTTTCCTAAAATCGTGTTATATAAAGCGTGTTGTATAAAAAATATGCCACAATTTATACATCCGTATTATATAAAACCGTGCTATACGAATCCCGGGTATACTAGTATACAAATAACAAAAAAACCGCCGAAAAAAAAAAACAATTTTCCCAAACAACCATCGGAAAATCGGCTCATCCAAAAAGCTTCGCGCGCTTTTCGATCCAAAACACCAACGTACATAAATATATACAGAACGCCATAAATACACCATATATACACATGTCCGTTTTGCAACATCCGTTCCAGTTGCGAGATACACAAACAGAAATTACGCAGAATGGCCGCGGGCTTACACGAACATTCGGTTTTTCACCTCGAGCGCCATTTCCAGAGCGCTTTTCCACCTATCGCACTTATTAAATGCGTTTTTTTTTTATGTTTTCGATTTTAATTCGTATGAATTATGGGCATGGATCGGTCCGAGGAGTCGCGTATAGTTCATGGGTCGATCGGAGGCTTTAGATGTTGCGTATGTGTGGAATTGTCGGTTGATGAATAAAATTGGATTTTTATTGTGCGGTGGTTGTGTTTTGTAATAGTAAGAATCGTTTGCAGAAAGTTTGCCGAAGAAATTTTATGATAAGTTTGGTCGATAAGTTTGCGTTGTTTATTAACTAGTTTGAGAAAGGATTTTATATGCATGTATGGTTTTATGTGAGAATTTGCATGTTTTTCGAATGAATTTAAATATATGTACTTATTATAAATTATATAAACGATTAGCGAAACAATTTAATATTCAAATACTTTGACCCTTTGTGTAATATGATGGGATATTTAACTATTATATTTTGACTATTTTGTGGTTAAAATAAAGTTATCTCTCTGTAAATTCTGATAGAAATCAGCACTTTACGGTAATTTCATATTTAAACTTTATTAAAAACTGGTAATATACTAATATTATATTATATTTATCATTAAATTAGGTAGTGAAAGTCATTTATTATCATTTCTTAAGAAAATCACTAAAAACTGATCACTTTATATTGTACAATAATATTTATCAATTCACTTGATAGTATTATATTTACATGCATATTTTTTTGTACTTTTTTCAAATTTAGGCTTTTAATTCATTTTTCCTCAATTTATCTCAAGATCGATAGCAAACATTGTTTTTAAATCAATATTTTGCACAATCATAATGAGAAAATTTAAATAATATTTTTCTTTTTATTTAAAGAAGTATTTAAAAAAATCAAACTATCCATTTCTATGACTCAACAAGGATAAAATCAATTAGTCACATCTAAAACAAATCCTATGACCCAATTCTATCATAAATTCATATCAATTTACATACTCACAATCAAACAAACCACTCAATCACAAGATTAACCCGCAAAATGCCCTTTAACACCTCAACAGCCGCGGGCTACCTTCCTCGGACGCGATTTTCCAACGCATGCGAAACGTTTGCGAAACCCAACTTTTTGCCAAGCCAAAAAGAACACTAAACACTCCACAAAACACTAGCAAAAAGCAGATAGAAAAAGAAGCACCGACACAAAGTGCAGTGGGTTAATGCACTCTAACTGTGGTAACCCGAGGCGGATTGGTCATTCGTCGATCGCACATCAATTACCATATTGAACGTGTTTTTTTTCGCATGTGCAAATAATAAACGCATCGATAAATATAAAGCGCCTTCCATTTGTCCTTAAATGAACTCGACAAGCGTTAAATTGGCGTTGCGCAATCGTTCAGAATGGTACGGATTCGTTTTCTAAGGTTGTGGCTTTTTTATGTGTGTCGGTTCGTATAGAATGTAATTATTTTTCGTGTGAAAGTCTATAAATCGAATTTTGTACGTGTTATCGATTTGGATCTTAGTTTTTGATGGGAAAATATTATGGTTGATTGTGGAAGTTGGGTCAGTCCGAGTGGAAACTTCTCATTTGAAGTATCTATGTTTGCTTGGTGTTTTTAAAAAATTGTATGATAATTATTTTAATTTGAATATGACATACAAGATTATTAGATATATTTGTGTTAATTTTGATGAAAGAAATGTTGATGAATAATAAATAAAACGAATGAATTTCGTATCATAATATAGTACAAAGGTTTTGCTTTTAATATTATATAATAAACTAGAGTGCCACGCAATGTTTTTTAGTATGAATATTTTCGTATGGATGAAAAATCGGTTTGAGATTAGTTTTCTAATGGAAAACTAGTTTTCTAATCTGCAATTCTTCAATAATTAACTAAAGTGAGAGGAAAAAAACGTACGAAGAACGATCATTTTCACACCATTAATTTTAAGGAAAAAATCTCGCGTTTCGTAAGCGTTCATTAAAAAGTATGTTGACGATTCGAAATTTACATATTCATATTCGGTAAGTTGAATATTATACAAATCTGATTTAACTTTATTTCGAATATGTGAAAAATGGTTTTTTTGACTTTCGTGTTATCTGCATAATAATGAACTTTGGTTTACAGTTCGTATTGCATATTCTTTTTTGCAAATATGTTAATTAAATTCTTAATTGTAGTTTTGCAATTTTTTTATAAAAATAACTTTTTTTTGGGTTGATCGCCGTGAAATGAATTTAATGTAAGGTTGTTAAAAATATGTTTTTAATTTATTGTTCGAAAGTGCAATATTTTCGAGCGTGAGATTTTTTTTGTTGATTAAATCATACATTGAAAATCATCAAAGCTCTCGCCGATATACATTCAGAATGATTTATTAAACCCAATTTTTTTCTCGATCTGGTATAAAATTTTATTATAAAAAACTTTCATTAAGATACTTTCTATTTATATACTTCAAAATCAATAAAAAATTGAAAACATCTCATCCTAAATTCATCATCATACAAGTTTTTGTTGAAAGTCTTAATACTATAAAGAGAATTGATTAAAAATATTAAATATTTAAAATAATTTTTTCCAAACGATTCGTTAATTGCTCAGTTTTGATTAGAACCTGTTCATTTGACAAAGCAATCTATACTATTATAAAATCATTGATAAATTCCAAATTCATCATAACGTTAAATGCAATCAATTTAAAATTAATTATGGGAAAAGTTTTATACAAATATTAACTTTTTTTTCATGATAAGACAATCATTATTTGAAGAGTCCAGATATCAAAATTTATCTATCAACTTCACCATTTACCATTCGATTTTAGTGAAAATCATCATCATCATCAAACGTCGTTCTCTATAAGAACAATCTTATATAATTCAAACATTTCTCTTTACGCAAAGGAAAAATCATCAATCAAAGAGTTCAATTTTCAAAATTTATCTAGTGATCGCATCATTCACAGTTCAATTACAATAAAAATAATCATCAGTATTCTGTTAGACTAATCCAATATAATTTAAACATTTTTCTTTACGTTAAAGGAAAAAATATTTTTCAAATATCAAAATCAATTTATTGACTGACCACTCACGGCTCAACTTCATGAAAATCATCATCATCATCATCATCATAATTAACATTCCATCGGATTAATCTAATACAATCCAAACATTTTTCCTTACATTAAAGTTTAATGTTTAGTGTTTCCCAACCTTATTTGTACCACGCCCCACTTCAACAATTCAAAAATCTTCACGCCCCTCCTCTCAAATTAAATTTGTTAAATAACACACAAATTCTCGACCATAAACTGATTTTAAGAGTGTCATGAGGGTGCTGCCATCATATTCTCGAAAAGGCAGACTTTTCAATCAAAACTGCGTTTTTTACAACAATGTAACCAATATTAATGATTTTCGTATCCCCCCTCCAAGATTGCCGTATTGCCCTCCAGTGGAGCATACATCTCACGTTGGGAAATACTGCGTATTCTAGTTTAGAAATTCGACGTATTGCATAAGTCAATAGAGACGATTTTATAAGCATAATATTATAGATGTTAAGTGTATACGCATAGAGACCATATACGCATGAAGAATAATTTTATAGACGCAAAAAAATAATCGTATCGACGTGTAGTTTTGAAGTCGCGAACGTCATCGAACAGACGAACACACACACACACACATATGCAGAAATCCGCTATTATATATAGGGGATAGGGGATATGGTGATCGGTCGAAAGATGTATGGGAAGAACATTTTTTTGCGGACCGTCCCGTTTTGTGTTCCGGGAAATATAGTCACCCTATTTTAATGATGCTAAAAACCTTTTCCGCAAAAAAATACATATACATGCCAATTTTCATGGCGATCGGTCGAACGGTGTTGGAGTGATACGGCATCAAACAAAAAAACAAAGAAATATATATAAATATCGAGTATGAAGATTTTTATAATAAAAAATGCGGATATTGATTGAAATTCGTTTATCAAGCTTTATTTTGAATGTGATACGTAAGAGACTTTTTATAAAAAAAAAAATTTATATATCAATCGCGATTGTGCGAATTTTGAAATTTTGGGATTTTAAGATGATCAAAATTTGCATATGAAATATAAGCTTTATTTCGAATACATTATCTATATTATATAAGAGATTTTTTATAATAAAAGTTAAACATTAAATTTTGATATTTCAAGATTTTAAAATCATCGAAATTTGTATATGAAAAATTATGTATTTAATTTGAGTATAAAAGAGACTTTTTAATATAAAATTATATGTTAATCATGATTGCGCGAATTTTGATATTTCATATATTCTGATATTCATATATTATTATGAATATATTGTATAAAAGTTTTTTTTATATAGATGATATGTTAATCGCGATTTTGCGAATTTAGTTTTTCCGGAATAAAATTGAGATTCATATATATATGATACATATAACATATCGAGATTTTAAATATATATGTTTATATAAAAAAGGTTTTCTTTAATACAATTTGATGAATTAATCGTGTTTAAATATTGTATATAGGTATATTGATTTTCAATATATAAGAAATTTTCTTAGTATAACATATATATTTCAATGTTTATTATGAAAATTTTGATGAATGGATGAATATATAAATATTAATATAATCAGTAGATTAATATTATTTTGAATAATAATTTCATTTCAACGATTTAACCACGTCGAATATAGCAATTATTATAAATCATTAAAGCTAAGCGATTAGATGCGCTATAGGTATCAGATAAATCTTGAAATTATATACAAAAGAAATCTTGCTTAGGAATATTTTTTGTAATAAAAACTCAGAAATTCGATAGTTTTATATTCAAACTTAATTATATTGATATGATAAGAAAATAAGTCTTTATAGTATAAACATATCGCTTATTTGTAAAAATAATGCAAGGAAACCGCCGAACGGTTGTTATTCAGGGAGGGGCTTGAAAAATCTAGTTACGCCTCTGTTGTTAATGTGGGGTGATTTTTTTATTCGGATTTCATACATATATATTTAGGGGATGTCAAATAGGGGGTATCATTTCAATTATCATCTCGGTCACCCTTAAAAATTACAGTTAAGTAACTAATATTAAAAGTTGAAAGGATACCTTTCGAGAAATAGACTATGCATAATCGAACGTGACAGGTTTGCTGGTAATACATTTTTGATTTGATCAACATTCTATATCTTGATAGATGTGTATAAAAATAAATTAAGATGTCAGTTTTATCGCGCAGTACAGATTTGAATCTTCATTATGTTATTGTTAAGATCACCTATTTAGGGTTGCCAATTCTGTTGCGCCACAATTAAGTACATTTCGAAATACTGTCTCATCTACATATATATATATATAAATGAATCACCGTTTAATGACGTGCTAAAACTCAAAAACGGTTTGACCGATTCGGATATTTATTTTTTTCTTTTGTTCGCTTTGACTAACGGGTAATTTACAAAGAAAAATAATAGGGAAATTCCTAAAGAAAAGCTATAAAAATAATATAAGTAATTTTGTATGGAAAAGTACATTGCAACGCCGCGCCGCTTATTGATTGCGTAGTGATTGTGGTTTGTGCAGAACGCGTGTTCACAGTGGAAACCGGGAACCAGTGTGTGCAGAACGCGTGTCAGGTCAGTTCGCCAGCCGTCAAGTCGTCAGACATCGATTCGCCAAGCACCAACTCGACAGGGGTCAACCCGACAGGAGACAAACCGACAGGGGTCAATCCGTCAAGGATCAACCCGTCAAGGGCCAACCTGTTAATCATATCAAGCTGTTATAATACAGACTGGCAGGACAACGTCTGCCGGGTTCAGCTAATTATAGATAAAAATGGGCAAAAGTCGCATAACGCCCATGAACGTACCTAACTACCATGCAATGAAACGAATTTATACACATACATGCACCTACGCATACAGAGATTAACGTGCTTAGATTTTAAGTGGGCACTACGTATATACGTTAATATACATAGCACCTATACTCATTCGCAGTTAGACAGTTGGTCGTGCGAAACTTTTTTTCAGGTATCGAAGAAGAATCGTTAGAGTATTCAGCACTACGATTAATCCATCAACACAAAACCCAATTTTATTCGTTAGGATAGGTTAGGTTGGGTCGGATTCTATTTCGTATAGAAATAATCAACTGACATTTAACGTCAAAACTTGGATGCGAATGTGTGCGTGAATTAAGGTGACCATTCGTACTGGTTTTACCAGAACGGTACTGGTTTTTTTGGCAGTTGTAGAATAAAACCAGTACAGATTTACCCATATCTTAGTATCGTTCTGGCTGACGTCTAATTATTAGATTAATAACATTATATTTTTCCCTTGAGTTATATTTGCAGAAGCCGCCTAAGCCAACATTTTGATTGTTGAAATTCAAATTTATCGATTGAAACATGTCGGTAGCACAAACCTGTGCGTTGGGTAAAAATGCGTACTGGTTTTCGCTTTGAAAAAAATGTTCACCTTAGCGCGAATGCAAAGTACCAACTTAAAACTTATATCCGAATTTGTACATATATGCGTTTCACCGCTTTAGACGTTGACACGTTCACGGGCGATAAGCGACTTTCATCCAAAAACGACCTTCCGACTTCGAACAAAACCGACTCGAGCGCAAACAAAATAACGAACGTCACCGACAAACGTCAAAACCGAGCTGCGGCGGCCGTCCCGTTTCGGCCAAAGCTGTCAAAGTCGACGCGCGGAGCAGCCGCCCTCCTTCCATCCAGGGCGCCGCCCCCTTCCATCTGACCGCCAGCCATGTGAGTAGAACGGCGTCGGGCTTCCGAAAACCTGAGCCGAGCGAGTTTGGCACGCGCGCCTCCCCGACCACTAATTATAGACGATGGCGGACCCCAAATAGCCGGCCGCCGACACACGGACATGAGCCACCGCCACTCATGCCCGGGGCAGAGCCGCTCGCGAGAAGGGCCGTAGCCCGCAAGCGCTGGAAGATCCTCGCCAAGGCCCTGCTCAAGGACGAACGCGACTCCGACCCCGAAGTGTCCGTCAGGCGCTTCACTTCCTTCGGCATCCTCGCACCTATACCTTCGGAACAAAACTGGCTACTCTATTCCACCCCGAACAAACTGCATTACTTATACGTCAGACGCTTCGAACGCTCTCCCACCGCCGAAGACCTCATCGGCTTCAACAACACCGGAAACGTATGCGTATGGCCCTCCGAAGAAACGTTATCCGTATACGTCATATCTAACATCGACGCGTTCAGAGCCAAACGCGTTCTAGAACTCGGCGGGGGCATGTCGTGCATGGCGGGGCTCATAATCGCTAAATACGGAAACGCCGACAAAATCCACGTCACCGACGGCAACGTGAAATCGATCGAGAACGTGCGAGCCATCATCGCGTACAACGATTTGGAATCGGCGGTTTCTTGTTCCGTCTTGAAATGGGAGAGTTCGGACGCGGATCGTCTCGAGCGATACGACATCATATTGGTGGCCGATTGTTTGTTTTTCGACGAGGTGCGCGAGGATTTGGTGCGCACGATCGGGGCGTATCTCGCCGAAGACGGAATCGCTCACGTTATGGCTCCGCAGCGAGGAGACACGCTCGACAGGTTCGTGAACGCTTCGAGGCGGCTGGGGTTCGACTGCGCCAAATACGAGAGATACGACGACGTCGTCTGGGAGAGACACTTGCAATTGCTCAATAGTAATACTTGTTATGATCCGAGCCTGCACTATCCTATTCTTTTGAAATTGACTAGGTCGAACCGAGACGCTAGTTCACCTCAGATGCCTTTAATGTCGTAGTTTGGATCGGCGGTGTTTGGTACGTTTCCTTCGCCGAAACGTCGGCGTTTGCCGTTTTCGTAGTCGAAGGCAGCGAGATTATCCCGTCGGTCGCCGTTCAGAGTTTTTCGAAGAGGCGGCGTTATATCAATTAAACATAATCAGTTTTCAAAACTGGCTGTGCACGTTTACCGTCGTTATTATTTTTTTAATGTTTACAATTCTTAAAATTTCGGAATGTCTTTTTGTTTTCTAAATCTTCATCGTATGTAAAGGTCCTGTGTATTCGAAGGTATTACAAAATTATTACCGACTGAAATTTTGAATAGGGGTTATATATTGTATTTAGATATTTTATTGTGTTAAATTGTATAAAAATTTTAACTAGAAAATTACCGATCGGTGACATCTATGAGACCGTACCGTCGAATTCCCGAATCTATAAAATATTTTTGGAAATGTGAATTTCATTAGTGTCCTAGAATTTTTGAATTTTACCAATGTTTAATATTCCCGAGGAAAAAGTAGATCACGAAGATCCTTGTTTACCGAGTCAAATTATTAGAATCCGGCGAAGAGTTAACTTGTATTTTTGTAACCATAGATGATCTAAAATCCAGTGAGATTATTTAAGCTTAACGTGTCAAATTATACATGTATTTTCATGGTATACGTATATAGTAAACATGTCATGCGATTAGAAAGAATGAAACAAATATAAATCAATATTTAGTTTTTCAAATGTGTTCATATGATTTAAAAATATATTCAGTATTCCAACTGACAAAAATTAAATTTTATCGAGTGTAGCTCAATTAGATTGTATTATTTATTTTATTTTTTAATATACAATACTGTAGTGATTTGTAATAGTTCCACAAACGATGCCCACCTGGTTTTTTAAGCCATTTTAAATAAATGTATGTTTAAGCTTTATGCCATGTTGAAAAAAATCAAATTTTCTTTATGCCAAATGTTAAGCTCGAGTCAATTTTTAGCTTAAATACAATTACACATACATATATTTTTAAATCATTATATTGTAAAGGTAGTGTCGATACATTTTCAATATTTTTGGAATTCTATCGACTATTTTTTGTGACAGCTTTTGTTTTGAAGGATGTCATGAAGTTATACATACTATTTTTGATTGAGTCGTATGTAGTTTTCACTGTATTAATGAAATAAATCGGACCATTAGTAACGTAGGACGTACAGATTGTATATTAACCTAGCTGAGAAAAAATTACCAAAGATCTCTTGTGTTTATATAGTGCCATAAAAAGACTGAAATAGGATAGATGTCTTTACAAACACTTTTAAGGATCGGTAGATTCGAAAAGTATAATCGAAACTTCAAAGCTTAATCCATCGTTCACAGGAATGTTTTATTTTTACGCTTGGCCATATGAACTTATTCATATTATTCATATTACAAAGAATACATCTGTTTCTTCTTAAATTAGATTTCAGTCTTTGTCCAATTATATCGATGTTGTTTTCATAGTTGATAATTGTTATGTGATAGTTCAGTTCACATATACGAACAATGTTTATAAACCTTTACATTCCAGATTATCCGTTCATAAAATAGTATACATTAATGATATTCATTTAAAAAAAAATAGTTTTCATGCTTTAACAATTGTTGAAAAGCTTTAAACGATTGACTTTTCGTCGATTGCTTTTCCTTCATCTGTAGTTGCAAATTACAACTATTTGCCGTTGTTATTATAAACTTTTGTTGTCGAAACCAGCAACTGTTTACTGTCCATTTTGGCGACTTTTTTGACACCAGAAAATTGCTTTAAGTGCAATCTAAATTAGTTGTTTGATTTGTCGATTCAAAATAATTTATGCATAATTATCTACTTCAAGGTGTTTACTTGAATGTGCCAATTTGATTTTATTGCAAATTTAAAAAAATATACTATTATATATATCTAACTATTAGCGAAATTTTCGGCGTATGTTTTTATTATATTAGCTTGTATTTCAATGTCTTCAAATTATGAACAAATGCTTCAAAATGTTTATGCTACTCAATTTATACAAATTTTGCATATTATGATATAAATGTTGTTGAATTACATATCATCTTTGTATTTTTTGCATGATTAAAAATTATCGATTTTTAATATCTCTTGCTCCTTTTTAGCTTAGTATCATGCTGCATTCCAGAGAATGAATAAAATACATTTTTGATGATATTTAGATAATAGTGGAATTGCTCATTTTGATAAATTAATATTTAGATATATTTACAATATTTATTGCACAATATTATATTATACAAATTGTTAACATAAATAGATTGTATTTTAAGAATTGGTCAATATTATATACACGTTTTTTTCATTTACATAAAGAAATTAAACGAGGAAATCGTATTTGTTTTTTATCTTATTTTTTAATCAGTCAAAGCATAATAAATTTCAATGATTTCTCACAGTATTGTTCGAATGAAATATCACAGTATTACAATACGAAGCCTGTTCTTTTGGATTTAGCTTCCTATGATAAAAAATGTCCTATTAAAATTTTTATTAGGGAAGGATAAAATGATAATATCGTTTTGAATGCGACAGGGTCAAAATTGAATTTTTTGTCGATAAATCTATTTACCGCATCATACCAGTTGTCTGTTACATTGGAGGTGATGTGTATTGCTCCTTTTCGGAGATTGTATTTCTAGTGTGTATTTACCAAAGAGTTATGGATGTGTATTAGAAGAGTTTTTGAATTCATTTTCATTAGAACGAACACCAAAGTAAAAATTTACGCCCTTTTAATTCATTGAGACTGACCATGAAAAATTTATATTGTTGTTTACGCACATAAATTTCGATTCCTTGTCATGAAATTTTCAATTAAAATGTATTTTAAATTAAAGTTAATATTTTCATGATATTTATAGAATTTAGAAACTCCTAGTCATTTTATTAGAATACTTTCGATCGATTAATTATGCTAACACTTCGAAAAATATAAGATCACAAATTATTAATCACTATCAAATCGCTGGTTTGTCTTTTCTTAAACTAACATCAATTAATATAATATCATTGTTTTTGTTTGATATATTTTAAATCTTAACAATTTTTTTTCATTATATTGTTGAAATTTTTATTAAACTAACCGTATTATTCAACTCACTTTTATATTTATAGTACTGAAACAATTAAAAGACAATTATCTATTTATCTGTTGAATAGTTCGACTGCATATACATTTTTTGGAATAATATATCATTCGTAAAATGTAAATCTTTGATAATTCAAACAATTTCGATGTGCAAAGATTACTCGATTTTAATATAGATATTCTTTTTCAGTATATATTGTTAATGTTTCATAATATTACACTTGTTGATATTATTAAATTATATAAATGTATATATCCCAATATTGTTGATATTTGTGTTATTAAAAAAGGTTCTATATTGCCTTGAGAAGATATCCTATCTCATGTTGTTTTCTTTTTCAATAATAAATAATTGAAGTGAAATGTTTTCTTTGATTAATATATGATTTTTTCACATAAAAATCTCCTACGGACGCATATTTTTGTTTGTATATGCGTAAGTATCAGAAAAATCGTTGTATGCGAAATCTCTGACATTGTGTAATTTTTTTTCATTTGCAGGGCCGACTATTGGAAATCAAACGCTAGAAAATACTGTGATTTTTGCAAATGTTGGATCGCTGAAAATAAAATTGTAAGTTTCAAATCATTTTCTTTATTTTACTAAAGCATTGTGTTCTATGTACAAGAATATCGTTCATGAAAAAAATTTCAGTCAATTTCTTTGCATGAAGATGGAAGACGACATAAAGAAAATGTCGCAAAAAGAATCACTTCGATCAACAAAAAAAGTGCAGCCGATCGTAAAGAACACAAAAAGATGGAAAAGGAAATGGATAAAATGGAAAAAGTTGCAATGGCCGCATATTTGAAAGATATCGAAAACAACGCTGATCTCACATCTCAGGTAATTTATGATTTTTTAAATTAATCTTCACATAGTACTAAAAAATATTTTTTGTATAGATTATTAATGAAAAACTAGCCGAAGCCAATAAATATAGACATTTAGTCTCACATTCATCTACTACGACACCTGCAGCTGGAAGTTCGACTACTCCTCAATCAGGGACCAAGAAAAAAGTGTGGCAAGAAGCAAAAACCATACAAGGACACACATATTACTGGAATACAGAAACTAATGGTTTGAATTGACTCTTTTTTATATTTTTTTCATTATTATTCATCAAATTTTAACGATAAATTTAACATAGAAACGGTATGGGAGCCACCGGAAGAAGGATACGTGTCATTTGCAGAAATTCATAAAAAAGATCAAAAGCCTCCTCCGAAACCCAGTCATAAACCCCCGAAATCGTAAGTCTTGATGAAATTTTTGATGTTTTGTTTGAAATTGATTTTATTGACACGGAAATGAATGTTTCAGATCAAAGAAAAATAAAGGTAATTTCAAGTTTAAACCAAAAAGAGTTCCTGCAGAACCAGCTCCAGAATTCGGACCTGTACCAGCTGGAGCTCCATTCGGCAAATGGAAAGTCGTTAAACACGAGTATGTAAATTTTATTTTTTTTTGCAATGTTTTTGAAAAATTTTAATCGGTTTTTCTAAATTTACAGAGAAGCAGTCGATTTACAATTACCTGAACAAAGACAAGCACAAGTTGTAGCTCCTGTAATAGCTATACCAGTCGAAAAACAATTTAGAGAAAAACAAATCACAACTCTCGAAGAAGATTCTGAAGTGAAGAATGAAGAAGTTAATTTTAAAAAACGGAAAATCAACAGTAGCGCTAAAAGGAACACTCGACAACGTCTGGATGACGATTGATGTAAAACTGTAATTTTATCTATAATAAATAATTGAAATAATATGTTTTTTATGAATCATGCATTTTGAGGAAAATAAAAGTCACCTTTTGTTAACAGACATGTCATATATTTTCACATAAAATATACAGATCAGTAAAACTGTCAATAAATAAGAAAACAAAAACCACGTAATATCAATCTAGGAATACTTTCACCAAAAATATTTAACACATTTAATTTACCATTTGTTATCACATGTAGAGAACGAGATATAAATTTCACGAATAATGAGCAAACGCATCATTTTATGTGACAACTCTTCAAATTTGAAAAATACACATCTGAAAGATTTATATATATATACACATTTATATTTATCGAAAAAGAAAATATTACAAAGGGTTCAGTTAGATTAATCAGATGTTTGAATGTCGAAGTATTTACATGCAGTCAAAAGAGGAATGGGCATTGAAAAGAACGGTAATCTAATAGAAAGTAAATCTATAAATAAATACATAAATTTTTTACCTTGGCTCAGTTAAACGGTCGTCGCAGCGGTGACCAACATTTGATGAAACCTTATAATGAAAGGTGATAAGGCAGCTTTGACAAAATCGCAACTTGTTCGGCTTTATCATTTTCAAAACATGGCAAGATTAATTCAACATGCCGAAAATTAAACGTCACTTCGACATCCAAAGTTTAAACGTCACCATCTATTTTATTACACACAAAACTGTCTACGTACATTCATGTTTAAGGAAGATTTACAACGGTACACATTGCATGTTAATGCAAAATACAAGTGTTTGAATTTTTGTCTACATAAAATATACTAATATTGCTTTCAAATATCTTGCATCGACAGAAAACTATTTGATTATTTACTTAGTTGAGATAAGACTTAAATGATACAAAATATTTGAGAACAATTCCACCTAGAGATGTAAAAATACAACTAAACCATTTTAATTTAACGTTTTTTTTTTATAAATAATACGTATTACACATAAATTATCAGTTCTTGAGTCTTTAACAGTATAGCGTAACTCGGAATCACAAATAATTGTAGGAATTTGAGTCATTTTAGAAATAATAAAAGAAAATTATTGAATATAATTAAAAAGAAATAAATTTCTAATTCTAATAAAACGAATTTCGAATATAAATACAAAGAAAACTTAATAAAATCACTTAGAGAGAATTTAAAAAGAATACTGAAAAATTAAAATAATTTGTGGTTGGTAATTCAAGAATAACTCTCTAGTCCTTTCTTATGCTAGATTTTATTACGAGCTAGAGAAATTCTTAAAATTTCTCATTACCAACACTATTAATCTTAATTGTCATCTTGGCAAACTGGTCGAAACATTACACAATTTCACCAACAATATTTACTGCTATCAATATAGCAAAAAAGTAATATATTTATCATAAATCTACACAAAAAACTTGGTCTAATAAGAATGTTTAATTGTAAGATTGATAATAATTTCCTGATGGAAGAGCTACTATTAAATGAAAGGAAAATAACAAACATTCAGAAACATTTCATAACATTAAGGCAATAAACACGAAAATTAAAGACAATTAGAGATACTACTGAAAATTTTACGTATTGATTTATTCTATTTAACTAAAACAAAATAGAACCTTAGGTACCTCCAGTCTCGAAATAATTTTTCTTAAATATTTTTTTCCCACATAATAAGAGTTAATATGATAAGAGTGGACAATCTAGATGCGTTATTGTAAGAAAAATACATCATGTTCGCAACAACGTCCATAACGTTACGTTATGCCATCTAAACACAAAAGTGCACACAGATATAATCACGTAATTATTGTATATCATTAACAATCGATAAAATATATATGATTTATTATTATTTTGGAATATTCGAATGGTGTCATATAAAATGTTTTCACTTACAATTAATTAAATAGTGAATAATTTTCATTACATACAAATTTTTGTTGAACAGAATATACTGTTTGAACTACTGTAAAAAAATACATATATTCAAAATCATTTTTCACAGATTACTGCAAAAAGGAATTGTGACAATTTTGCTTTTGATCTCGTACTATTTGAAGTCAAATAATCGAATATAAAAATATAGTGCACAATCATTTATATTATTTATAAACTATGAACAATATTTGCATCCACACTAATTTTTAACACAACGCTTTTTTGTTCGGATAGCAAAATTTTTATTGTATACATACAATATGAAATTCATATTTGCATTTGTATATATCATATAAAGAATTTGGCAAAAATTTCTTAAGATTAAATGTAGTTTTATTTAAAAAAAATAACATAATCGAATTGTTTGATTAAATTTTTGAAGTAAAAGTGAAATTTTTTTATGAGAACAGTTCATTTTACTATAACCTGTTAGATATATGCATATTTTTATTCAAAACTTTTATACATCTAACGACGATAAATTTATGTTGAACAATTTATTTTAGCTGTATGGTATCAGATATTGAACAAACAATGGGCACTTTGCCGGAGATCAGCAGAGCGAGATAACATTTGGGCGAGCATGGAAGATATTTTATTTCCATCAACTCCAAACGAACAAAATATTCATTCACAACCTCTATATATATTTCACACACTTATTCATTCAATAATGTTAAAACATCAAGGACATTGAAGGATTTGCAAAATAATCAGCATATTAGAAGATTATTACTTAGAATTTTCACATTGAAAAGCATTGGTGTTGTAATATGTAGCTATTGTGGTTGAAAAAAATTATATAGTGAACCGATAAAGAGTATATACTATATAAAAAGCACTGCTAGTTTAAAATTGTATAAAACAATCCTCAAATAAATGAAACAACTATAAAAATCTACTATATTAACATTTAACATTAAGTATCATCATAGAGGCCATTTTTAAAGCAATAAGTATATCTAATGTTAAATATCAATAAAGAGGATACATTCAGCAAATTTTCTAAGAATATTTTGAACATTTGAAACGAAATATACAATTCACAAAAACGATAGTAAGTAGCATGTGAAAATAATACACATAAAAATATTAGAGTTAACACATTATCGTGGTAATCAAAAAAGTATGAACTCAATGATATGGTACAATAAATACTATCACATGTAAAATATCCTCCAATGAAAAAAGTATTTATCAATAATTTTTATATACAGTTAGAATATAAGCGTAATACATCATATATTAGAAAAACGATGAAGGTGTTCATCGGCGACGACGGATGGAGGCTTTTTGACCAGGAAGCCCGAAGGAACGACGTGGTATCACCATGCGAGCATTTCCTTGTGCTGATCGACATCCGCCTGGCTGCTGAAGCATAGCGAGATGGGCGGCATATCCGTCAGACAGAGCTATAGCAGAGCTCAGTTGTTTCTTCCCGACTTTACCGACGATATAGATCTGCCTTGTCTGCAGACCGATGCTCTGGTAAACTCCGATGTCCTTGCTGGATCCGTAAGCAGTGTGTATGATAACACTGTGATTTTGAATCAGATTATTCAAATAAGCGGCTTTGTGACCAAGAGGATCAGTGGATAATCCGTCGGCGAAAGACACTAATCCGTGAGGGAAATTATGTTGACCTAACCACGATACGACTTTATGCTGTTGCATATCCGGGCGTCCTGTTATGTAAATGATTAAATATCCTAATTCTTGCCAATGACGTACAATGTCCACTGCACCAGCTCGTACTTTCGGATCGCGACCTGTTACTGACACGCTCGCAGTAAACGATCCGTCAATGCTGAACACCACACATTCCGTCAATGGGGGGATAATTGCAAGATGCATATCACAATATGTATGATCACCTCTTACCACTAATTTGATAGGGTAAATTCCACAACCAATCACATGATCGTCCGACATGGTGTAGCTGACTCGTCCGGTTTTATCAGTTATTTCAGTTGCTAGCATCGACCATTCGCCAGCAGGAGGTTCTTTCATAATATGAATGTCGACTTTTTCACCAGCTAATGTTATCATGTCTAGAGGGCCGTACATGAAACGGGCCGATAAAACTATCATTGCTCCTTCTTTAGCGATGACATCGTTGGCACGATGATTAGCAGCTACGTTCTTTATTTTAACAGATGTTCGTTTCTTTATCCACTTTTCTCTGGGCTGGCCAGGTTTGAAAGAAGCCATGTCTTTTTCGTCTATACCTCCAAATGAGGAGAGATCGAAATGTCCGACTTGTCTCAGGATGAAAGCAATCACATCCGAGCTTTCCCAATAGCTAGCGTGGAACAAATGCGGAAGGGCGTGAGTAGGGAAGTTGTTCAGACCTTCCGGACAGTAAAGAGCGTAATCCAGTCGCTTGTTGCCCCACCATTTTTGTTGTAAAGCGTTTGCGGTCATGAGAGGTATGTTGTCGACTAATCCACTGACTGTACTTTGCATGGAAGCTTCCGACAGGCGACGCAACATAGGAGTGGCTGGTGTCAGATTTTCGCCGAATATTTGCGGATGGCTTTGAATTAGCTCTAGCAAATGACACGGTTGACCACTTCCTAGTGGGAATTTAGCGTATCGAGGCACGTTGATTGGGGGTAAAATGGAAAATCGAGCAGATATCAACGGTTCCAGTCGAGCAGCAACTGGATCTGTAGGGTGGAATAGATTATAGATTTGTTGCAATGGAGGTTTAGTGATAACTTGATTTTTATCTCCAGATATTTTCCTAGATGCCAATATCAAAGATAGTGGACTTCCAAACATAAAGAAATCACTAACTTCGAAATCGAGTTTTAATTGATGTTCACTGGTAGATGACGATCGTCGTCTCGGAGATGGTGCAGACAGATGTTGTCTAGAACTTTGTTCAATAACAATTTCATTATAAAAATTTATATCATTATCAAGAATGCTATTTTCACTAGCATGTCTCGACTGATACTGCTGTGAACGGCATAAAGCGTCATATCCAACAATTGAGCCCATACTGTCGCCAATAAAACACACTTGACCAGTGAAACCTCTGCCCTCTTCAGATTTCAAAAACTCTTGATATACTGTGTTTGCTCCAGTGATTGTGCGAGAAACACTTTCGTTATAATCTGGCGAAGTTGTGGCCAAAATAGGAATTGCGCCAATCGGTATAAGGTCGTGTGTTATATACGGAGCATCGGCACTAGATGGAGAAACATCAAAACTGTAGGGACTCAATGTTGATAGAATACCTAAGGCATCGGTACAAATCGGTGGGCAGGAAACGAGTTTGATCGCTATATGTCCCACCAATGTGGGATAATGTTGACGCATTACGGATTCAAAAGCACCACGGAAAGTTGTTAGATCAGATTTTTTCGCCAAAGAATCCACAGTAGCATCTAAAGCGCTTCCTGCATGTAACACTAATAATAATACAGTAGTAGGGCAAGTATGATGAGTGGAACTTTCGGGACATGCCGCATCCATACTACTACCAGTTTGCAATGTGTACAATCTCTTAGTGCCTCTTTCCGATGCAACCCTTTTCAAAAACGAAGGATTGAAAATACTATCTTCGTTCACTTGATGGGCTTGCGTGGGAGACACGTCCAGCTCGGCTTCGTCCAACGAACCCATCGAAGACCACTTTGTTAGAACACATTCATTGTTTGCCTCTTGACAATCGAAAAATTCATCTTCGGAATCAGTCTCGGCTTCAGATTCTCTCACTATACTGGCCATTCTCCAGTTGGCGATTTGTGCGTCCAAACTTTTGATGGAACCGCTCGACGATGACCTTTTTTTCGACGACGGCCACATACGATGATCGGGTGTGGGAGAATCTTCTTTTCTGCTTTTTAAAGAGGATTCGATCGATTTTGAAACGTCGCTTGATTTTTTAGCCATCACTGGGCTGGACGCTTCTTCGTGTTTTTCAATAGAAGTCATAGTCGCGGCGAGTGATTTAGAACTATCGTTTTGGGACGAACCTGGCATATCGCCGTAATCTGATTCAGAATCACCGCCCATTTTTTTCTGTAATGCTAATTGGGTTTGCTTTTCGATTTTCCTGATATCTTCCATAGTGAGACCGTGCCATTCGTCTTGCCAGGCCCATGCTTGACGATGTGCCCGAAGCATTGTCTTTCGAAGAGCGACGTCGTGAATGAATTTTTCTAATTTCGTTTGCATTCCCCAATATCTGAATTCCACTCGGCATAATTTGTAGGCGCACATCAAAGATTTTCCGTTCGATAAAGGTTGTGACTTTCCCTGAACTTCACGCCAATAATCGTCCAGCCATGTATCGGTCAACGGACCCCTTTTACATTTTTCAGAAACATAAAGCTTTGGATCTTCTTCTTTGATGTAATCAGCACCGTAAAGCTGATCTCTCACCACATCTATGACATCGACGATACGGTTTCTCATATCACTGCCGGTGAGATTAAACACATTTTCTTGGTGTCCGTTATCGCCAAAATAATATGTTTCAATTTCTAAAGAGAATTTTTCAACAAAGGGACAAGTGTAGCGAGTTTTAGTGTAAGGGTATGCATTCCATGCTTCTTCCTCGACTGTAAGGGCAGATTTTGGCAGAAGGCTTTTGAACCATCCTGGTAAATGACTGCCGACGTGGTATATTTTTCTTGTATACTGTCCGTTTCCACCAGGTCCGTCTACGTAGGGTTCATTCACCAGAATTTCGACTCCACTCCCTTCGCCAGAACTTTCTTCTCTGCTTTTTTTGGCGATCATATACAACTGAGCAATGCGGTACTCTTCCACGGTGAGTGGAAGAGGAATTCTATACTCCTTGATCAACATCTTGTTGGTTTAGCACATATTATAACATGGAACTTTTTAGATGATTTTTCAGTATCTTGTTTAGAATAGAGTACACAGCACCTGTAAAAAAAGAGAATAATTAAAAAAAATGTAATTAGAATAAATATATATATAAATGTACGTTAAAATCTTTAACAATGTTGATATATTTTAATTGAAATTATCGTGTTTAACTTGAGGTGTGTTAAAAAATCTTATCAGTAGAATAATTAAACATTGAAAGATTAAAAAAATATTTCAAGTTGGGAAATATTTAATTTTCATCATTTTGAAACGAATTAACTGAACAGTAACTAAGCAGGAAAACCACGGAAAAAAACCACAAAGCCATTCGATACAAAGATCAAAGTCGTTAAAAAGTACAGAATAAATATTATAATTAAGTTTTGTTTCATAGATTTGCATTTCAATGAATATGACGTACTTCTTTGGAAAACAAGAAACATTTAAATATATTTATTTGAATATTCTAAATTTCACAGTATAAGAAAAGACTATTATGTTTTTTTATTCGGAGTTTCATGAAAGAAAATACTGATGAAATAACAAATCCAAGTCTAATTGAACATCAAAATAAATTTAAGCAACATTGACAAGAAAAAAAGTTTGATTGAATACAAAAAAAAAATAGAAATTTACCTTCAAGGCAAAACTGTGAACTGTGACCATTTTCGAAATGGATTTCTCGAAAAATGTCGTCGAAACGTATTTCATTGTATGAACAACACGTGGATACAATAATAGATTAAATAAAAAAAATGGAAGAAACGACAAAGACATCAGACATCAAATAGAAACTAAAGAAACGCAGCCATCGCGAGCCACTGCCGAACGACACTACGAACTTTGACATTTAACACGTTAACATCCACGCTCGCAGGTTCTTTCGTACAAATTAAAAATAGTTTAAATATAAAATATTTATTTTTAACAATGATCGAGTTTATGAAAATATATAGATTACTTCTATATGTTTCATTTTATTCACGAAAAAAATAATCAAAAAAATACATTGTTTTCGTATTGAAATCTATATAAATTAGAACTTCTCTTTGGCTAATATTCAAATGGTCAGAATTTTAACTGGGTTTGTCAGAATTTATATTAAATAGTCGGAATAATATTAAGAACCCTAACCTAACCTAACCAATTCCGACCGTTTCGTTATCAAATTCTGACCATTTATTATTTTATTCTGACAATTCGTCATTTTATTCTGCCGTTTTATATTAAAATTCTGACCAAAACATGATTAAAATTCTGACTTAATTTTTTGCCCTTCTCTTTAATAATGGTGAAGACCTATGACGTGTGTTTTACTGAGGTCTAAGCCACGTAGGACCAATAGTCTCGTCTCGTCTGCCAAACTGGTGGTCATTGCGATCACAAAGAAGCCAGCGAGGGCGCAGTTTGATCAGTCTTTACTTCGTTACCCCCCGGGTAGTCATTGCGATTTGCTTTGTGAATAATCAATGAGCAAAAAGTTTAGCACATGAACTTGGTTCGAGAATATCGTTGGCAAGCAATATTATTGGTTCGAGAGCCTCTTCCGCTGGCATGGGCGGATTGGCTCTCATGGAACATGTCCCTTATCAATACGAGGTTGGCTCTCGAATAAGGTATATAACCTAGACTCCCAATATTTGATGGGGAGACCTTGTCCTGCAGTGGGTACAAAACGGGTCGACAATGATGATGATGATGATGATGATAAAACCAGTATGAACATTCACCTTAACTTAAACACAGAATTTTCAATCTCTTAAGTGATTTCTTTTTAATTTTTTTTATAAAACTAATGAATTATTTATACAGTGAGCTCGAATGTATTTAATACATCTAGCATGTTAGATTCCAATTAGAAAACCACAAATGATAATGTTGTTATCGAGAATGTTTTTAATTTAGTAATTGTCGGTTAATGGGTGAAACCTATGAATGCGGCTCATCGCACGTACAAGAAAATCAATAGAATTTAGTGTTACCATCTTCACTGTTATTAGTTGGCTCCAACCACAGATTTGAAATGTCTACGAGCTTTTCTTTATTTATATCTTATCTGGGAAGTTTCGGTGGAAGGGCGGTCGTTTTCGTACAATGTCTCCGTTTATAAATAAAATTCGAGCGATTTATTTGAAAATCGTTCACAAAATTCAAGTTAAAAATGTGTATTATTCTGAAATTAGTGTTTAAATGTATTTTGAAAAGATAAATTTGATAAGATGTTATAATAAAATGTTAAACATGATAAGGTGCATTGAGGCCAATTTGTAGTAAAAAAAAAAAACATGGTTTTAAATCTGATTTTCGCAGGATATATACTTATGAACAAATAATGTTATGAAATGAATCATTATAATTATGCGAATTGATAATTGAATAAATAAATAATAAAATTGTGTAATAGAAGAATATCAAAGACTTATGGCCTTCATTTCAAAACTAATAAACAATCCAAATGTCAGATTGATTGACCTCTATTTCAATAGCCTCAGATAAGGTATCTCATTGTGAATAAGAATGTTTCCACTAAAACACATTGTTTCATCTCAAAAGTTTACTAAAAACTTGATTTCTAATCAAATAAGATATGCTAGTACAAAGAGGTTGGTTTTTCGATTACTTTTTTTTATATAGATGTAATTCAATTCAGTTACGTAACTGTACTTGAGATAATTTCTAATTGAATGAAAGTAAATTGCTTATTTCCTTCAACTTTTATTATTGAGTGAAAGAATTGTATAATATTTCATCGTAGTATAATTTTTTAAATAGTTTATAAGTTCAATAAGTTATTTTTGTTTATTTGAAATTAATGAAGATGAACTATTTTAGTAAACGTAGGTATTAGTTGATTTTTTAAATTCCAGTTCAAAGTACGATGTGGTTGTTATCGGTGGAGGTATTGTTGGAATAGCCTCAGCGCGAGAACTCGGCATAAGGCATCCCAAATTGAAAATAGCCGTTGTAGAAAAAGAAGACAAACTAGCTTTTCATCAAAGCGGACACAATAGCGGAGTTATTCACGCCGGAATTTATTATAAACCAGGTTCGCTCAAAGCTAAATTGTGCGTTCAAGGTTTAAATTTGTCTTATGATTATTTGAACGCGAAAAAAATTCCATATAAAAAATGTGGCAAATTAATTGTGGCCGTCGAAGAAAAAGAGATAAAACCATTAGAAGACTTGTACAAGAGGGGATTAGCGAACAACGTCAAAGATTTGGAAATGATCGACGGGGATGAAATCGTCAAAATTGAACCCCATTGCGAGGGTTTGCAAGCTTTGTGGTCTCCGCATACTGGAATAGTAGATTGGGCTTTAGTCACTGAAAATTATGCCAAAGATTTCCAAGCGACTGGCGGCAATATTTATTGTAAATTCGAAGTAAATAAATTCAAAGAAGACGATTCAGATCCAGACTATCCTGTTGTGATTTGCGACAAAAACGGAGATACTCCGATGAAAGCTAAATACGTTTTAGCTTGTTGCGGTCTGCAGTCCGATACTGTTGCGACTTTATCTGGCTGCTCTTCGAATCCTAAAATAATTCCATTCAGAGGAGAATATCTTGTATTAGCGCCCCAGAGAACGCATTTAGTTCACGGAAATATATATCCCGTACCAGACCCTCGGTTTCCGTTTCTCGGAGTTCATTTCACTCCAAGAATGGACGGTTCAGTACTTTTAGGCCCCAACGCTGTTTTAGCTTTGAAACGAGAAGGATATAAGTGAGTTTTTTTTTAACATATACACTTTTTATATTTTATTAATTTGTGTTTTTAACTTTTATTATTATAGATGGGGTCAAATAAATCTCAAAGAACTCCTCGATATTATGACATATCCCGGCTTTCGTAAAATGGCTTGGAAGTATGCTGCGTTTGGTCTCAAAGAGACAATGAGATCTTTTTTTGTGCCTCTTCAAGTCAAACAACTTCAACGTTATATACCAGAGTTGGTTTTAGCTGATGTCCTTCCTGGGCCGAGTGGAGTTCGAGCTCAAGCAATGGGAGTTGACGGTTTGTAGTGCGAAAAAATATCTATATTATTTTGCAAATGTGTTATAGCGTAATATTCTTTGTATAGGGTCCCTAATTGAAGATTTTGTATTTGATGTTCAACGTGATAAAGGAGAAGTTGGAAGTAGGGTGTTGCATTGTCGTAATGCTCCTTCACCTGGAGCTACTTCGTCGCTTGCTATCGCTAAAATGATCGCTGATAAAATGGCAACTGAGTTTGATATATGAATATCAGTCGAATGTGAATTAACGAAGCTGTGATAAAGAAAAGCATATTTTTTCATATTATAAATTACTATTGATAATTTATTTGTTGTTGTTTTATATAAATTTTATATAATATAAATATTTTTATTCAAAAGATAAAAGAGTTGAGGAATAAAATTTGCATTCATCAATTTATCCTAAGTTAAAAAAGCTAGTATTATATTTTAATTTGGCTAATATTAAAATTATGTTAGAGATATTCCCGCGCTTCTTACAATAACATCTTTTCCCATAAAATCGTAACATGAAGTCATATGGAAACCCATATTTGTTAAAATCACAATGTATTCGGACGCTGCAAACAGTGAATACACTGAAAACAAAAAATTAGTACAATTATTGACAAGTTAACAGTATGTTTTATGTTAGGATTGTTTAAACGTACCCATCGATTCGCAGTAGTTGTTGTGTCGGGTAAAAAAATAGCCCGCAGCCATAAAACATAGGACATTGACTAGAAGCAAACTCCATTTTAGTCTGAGTGAAAATTTTTCTAATTCGGTTGTCGACGTTCGCTTGTATTTTTTAAGCAAAAAGCATGACAAAAGCATATATATTTCGGAAGCGCCGACAAAAGTGACGAAACAGTTTTTATGGACGGCTGAAAAAAAAATTAATTGATTATAAACATGAATGGGTAAATTATGGCTTTAACGTTCGGCATTTATTTAAGAGAGAGTTGGCATACAGATTAGTCTTGAATTAATGTTACTCGTCATTGATAGTTTGTGCTATTGTGTAGTATCGTAATATACATAACATGAATTAAGGGCTAATCGCCTATTCCTCGGTTATACATTTAGAAGTGTTCAAATTCGATCCCAATTAACAACACCTCATTGTATTTTTGACATACAGAGTAGTTTCATTGTTAGCTCAATTACTAACTAACGTTGCCAGATGCATATTTCTTTATTTTTTACGTCATTTTAGCATAAAATTTCAGCTGAAGTAAGTTATCATCTTTCTAATATTTGGTATATGTTTGATGTTTAGAAACTTTATCATTGAAAAGAACATAACTAGGGGTAAAATGATATAAATGCATAACTAATCAGTACTGCCAATTCTCTCTAAAACAAACGTAGAACGCTAAAACCATAATTTACCCATATACGAAACGAGATGTAATATAATATTTCAACGAATCGTGTGTAACTCACGATAGTAATCAGTCGAATCCCAAAACGACAGACCGATGAGCGAAGTGACTTCGATCGCATTAAGAATACAGGCAAATACTGCAAGAAGATGCACGTCTTTCTTCAAGCGGTTCAAATAATAGGAATAGTAGCAGAAAGCTATGAAGTAACGCGGAAGAGCGTGCATAGCTATGGCGAACTTCCATAGCGAGTTCTGCGGATAAAAACTACCGATGGCCGCAGAGACCGAAGGCAAAAAGTTGAAGACCCTACAATGAGTCGACGTGGAACTTTCGAAGTCCTTGACGACGGATATTATGACGCAAAGGGTGAAGGCGAAAAGGGGCAGGGAAACTGTGATGACGGCGAACTTCGTGAAGGAGAACCTCGCGATGGACTTCTTCGAGTCCTCGCCATACAGAGGAAGGTACATCCTGTTGCGCGCCAAGTCCATTCGCAACGTTCATCGTTTCAGACTGTTTTTCAGGGAACGCGTACGAATATTGTGACAGTTGACGTACATGGCAAAGTGTCAAAATATTTTGGCCAATAATGCGCAGAATTGTCATCTCACAATCGAACGCGGTCAACTCAGCGAAGTCAATATCGGCTGGAGACAAACTAATCAAAATCGATTAGAAAGCGAATATTGAACAGCATTATAATTCAATATATATGCAGATATACTGAAATTAGTTAGTTATCAGACGTTTGCCTATACGACAGTAGCACAAAAGATACGTTTTTGTACAATTGGAGCTCTAGTCCAGTCATTTGGTAGTTTTTTGCGGAAAGTTTCCAAACATTATTGAAAATAAGTTATTTTATAGATTTTAATGTGCTCTTTCCGAATTTCAACTTTGCCACCTCGTATTTTTC